>JANAVB010010796.1:6046265-6143765 GCA_029216955.1 Iris pallida | reverse complement strand
CCTGAACCAAGGACATCGGCTATTTCATGCATAAAAGGTCTACAAATATTGAACTCTAAGTCACATTATGGAAATCATTTTAACGACTAAGTCCTTGAATTGCTATTCTAAACATGTTTATCTATGTTATGGTTACAACACTACTAAAGGTATTGTAGGTAGTGCTCATGCCTTGTTATTGCTAACTAGTAAATCATAATATGATGGGTTATTATGCTATGGGTATTGAACAAACTAGTGAAGGTCTTGTTCTAATACTAAGTCATGTTCTAAAATTAAAATGTTATAACTAGAATAGCTCTGGTAGACCCCTAATCTCAGGATAGATGTCTATCATAGCCGTGGTAAATACTTGTCCTTGCTTTTGTCTATTTATCTCATATCTAACCTGTAATTCTTGGTCATGTATGGGTTTGAAAAATGATGGGTTAAGAAATCAAGATAGAATGATTTGAGATCGAGGGTACATAATTCCTTAGAGATGATTATATGGTAGTCATCTAAGTTAGGGCACGATTAAGGAAATGATTATATTCAAACTTATTTCTGAATGGTTAGAAGATCACGATAACAGATTTAGGGCCGAGGGGAGGACGAGTAACCCAAGGCAAGGTTGTAGTCAATTTGCTTGGCCGATGGTTGTTATACCTGTGGATATACCACTATTTGGGCCATAGGTGATAGGGCAGCTAAAAGGGTTATCAAGTACGAGCTGTTTTCTTTCTAAAAATAGGTGAAAGATGGAAACAATAAGGAGCTCAAGGAAGGTAAGGTCCAATAAAATTACGGTTTCAAAGATGATTGACTAGTCTAAAGAGAGTCGTCAAGGCATATGTGGATGAGATCCTAGAGGACAAGTATATTTGTTAACTATTTCTTAATCCACATAGAGTAATCATAAGAAGAACGAACCAAGTGCACTTGGTTGATCAGACCATCATGCATCGGTTCTGATTAGACAATATGTTAGTTGGGTACCTCCAATAACATATGTGTCATGAGCAAGCTTGATAAAAGAATAAGCTTGCAAAACTGGGCTGTAATAGCTGTATTGGTCAAGATGGTAAATTATGAGTACGCGAAATAATTGTGAAGGAAAATATAAATAATTCAAGTTCTTTAAGACTCTAAGTCTTGTCTAGTGTTCATGCCTTTGTAGTCGTCCTACTGTCTCCTTGTGTAAAGCCTTGGATAAGGTCAGTGGGAATGTCAGGTCATGTGGTACTCTACCCAACTTATAAGAGTTAAACAAGTGTTTGCAAAAAATAAAAGAGGATTTGATTTCTACAAACTGAGAAAGAGTACAAAAAGTATAATTGAATTCTGGAGAAGTACAATTATAGGAATCTGATCAGAAGATGATCACTTTATCCTTTGAACGATGTGATATCGAAGACACAAGCCTCTGGAGGATGCAACAGCACTTTAGCAGGAGATTATGATTATTCCTGATCGTTTCAGACTGATATGAAACTTTATTTATAGAGTTCTAGAAATAACTGTTTAGCAGTTATTCTGGGTTGCACGAGCTTTAGGTTGCATGCATGGTCACTTGCGTGAACGGTTACACCAACTGCTATGGATGCATGTCATCATTTGATTGAGATACGCATGGTCGTGGGCAGTATAGTGGGCACGTTTTGTGAAGTTAGTGGCTTGCGTGCCACGTCACCCTGCTCTGGATACTGTTTGATCACCTTGTGCGAGCTTCATCAGGTTGTACAGGGGCGCAACGTAGCAACTTGCGCGAGCGGTTGCACCAACTGCTGTGGACATGTGGAATCATTTAAGTGAGATATGTATGGTCGTGAGCAATATAGTGGATACGTTCTACAAAGTTAACGGCTTGTACGCCACGTCACCCTGCTCTGGATATTGTTTGATCACCTTGCACAAGCTTTATCAGGTTGCACGGGAAGGCAACGTAGCAATTTACGCCTAGGTTCAACCTCGCACAACCTGACACGTTGCGCAAACTGCTAGCTGACTAAATCTTCTCGAGTGCCGTGTTTGTGCAAAATTAAAACGATTTTACTTGATATATGTGCTGTCAGTTGTCAGGTAATGATGATGCTGTTATACTCTTTCGAGAAAACTCCACATGACTTTCGTGTAACCTGAAGTTAGCGCAACCTGAGATGGTTGCAACCTGATGTTGCGCAACTTGATATATACGTAACCTGATATGGCGCAACCTATTGATAAGATGCTTTTTGATGATATGACTTCTGGGTAAGTAGAATAGCTTAATTTTTATCCTCTATAAGACCCCTTCAAAGTTTTCGAAACTTGAAAAGTCTTCAAAGTTTTGAAATACTTTGAATTAGAAATGACTGTGTCTAAGTTATGCCAGTCAACTCGAGCCCGGTTCTTCAGCACAAGTTACATGGTTTAGCCTCACTTGCAAAGCTAAAAATAGCTGTACCCTTTGGATTTTTTTTTATTCTTCATCATCATTTTGGATTCCTCAAAACCTATTTCTTCTCCTTCTTTCCGATCTTTGAGGGTTTCGACTAGCACCAATAGCGTCCAAGCGCTCTGCTGTCGAGAAGGACAAGAATGTGGCCGAGTCCTCTACGCGAGCTCTGCCTTCGTCACACCGAAAAACGACCAACCCGGCCATGGAGGGTAAGTATCTGATCATAGACCCGATTGTCGACAACCCTATTTAGGGTTTGGTGCGATTATGACAACGTGTGCCCACTCCTTTTACAGTTGGGCACACTCCATAACTTGTGCCTCCCTTTTTATGGTTTGGTTTCTATTGATCCGCGTTGCGCAGCGCTTCAAAAAGTTGTGCTCTCTTTTGATTTTATGAAATCAATTTGGCGCAACATAAGGGCCGTGCAACATGATTGTTGTACAATACAAGAGTCGCACAACCTGTCTGCTGTGCAACCTGATTGTTACGCAACACAAGAGTCGCGCAACCTGGCTGCTATGCAACCTGATTGCTCCGTAACACAAGAGTCGCACAACCTGACTGTTGCTCAACAAAAGAATTGCACAACTTGTTGATGTACCATATTCTGTTTCATTATTTGAAACTAATTTTTGCTTGTTCATCTTCATGTAGTTGACTTGAGAGAGGATCCCAATGTTGAAAGATTTGCTTCTGTATTTAATGTACCTGAATACAAAGAGGACCTATCACACATGTCATATTCGTATTATGACCTTCCTGAATCCAGGAGAGCTATACTCGCAGCTCAAGAAAACTCTACACTACTGTCTTTGATGAATGGACATCCTTTAGAAAGTGTGGATGATATAGTTCATAAGAAACCAAGCTTCTTATTTAGTGATGCTATCAAAAGGACATCCCAGCCCAAAGCCAGGAAGGAAGGCAGGGTTTACCAATGTAGTGAGGGCAGGATGATGTACCTCCCGAAAATGTTGAGATATCTATCATTGTCTCGATATAAATTTTCAAGTTATCCTCGCCGGATGGCATGGGATATAATTACTCCACAGCAGCAAGCAAGAGTTGGGAGGATATGTTACAGACTAGGTCCACAAAGTAAAGACCAATTCTATAGAACCTCAGATAAATACAGCTCCCATCTGAGAGGTCTGATGCAAGGTTGTGTACCTCCCGAGGACTCCTCGCTGTTACTCCCGGTCAGAGTACCAATTTTTGCGAACGAGTTTGCCAAAGTTGAAGGAAGATACCGGACCAGACCATGCAAATGACAGGCTTGGTAAATCCAGATAATAAGCACTGGAGTAGCTTGGCTAACTAGGTTCTGAACCACTTCAAAAGACATGCTTCTGAAAATAGGTCTTTATGAAGCAGTCTGGGCTACAGTTTATGGGTTCCGCCTGAATGCCCACATATTTTTGGCTCTGGTAGAAAGATATAATGATAAGACCGGTACCTTCATAACCTCGCATGGGGAGATCGGCTTTGCTCTTCACGAGTTTAAGTTTCTTTCTCACTTGCCTATGGGAAACAACACGTACGAGGAATACGTACCTACCAATGAAGAATTGGACATACTATTAACAGAAAATTCTGAAATGCTAGGGGTTTTCGAGGAGCTCTTGTGTCACTACAAGATATGTTTCCTCTACTATAAGAGTGCCACCGTAGTGACCTGCTACACATCCAAGTGGCTGCCTTATTTGTTCTTGGGTCATATTCATGAAGACAAGATATTCGATACTCAGGCTTGTGACCCTTGTTTCTTCAAACCACTTGATAAAAACGACATCCAGAAACTGATAGAGAAGTACAATTAGTTTGCCAATGAGCTAGATGAAGATTGGTCCCCCTTCAAGGCTGGTGACACGATCGAGAGTTATTTCAGACAAGGTTATAGACCTATGTCTAAAAAAGCCCAGTTGACAGGCTTTCTTTTTATATGGCTGCGATGATTCGTAGTCCCTAGAGGCAGTGCTGTCGATAGATTTCACCGAGGTGTCCTATTTTCTACAGTATGTCTTGTGTTCGGTTACAAGATGGACCTCCTTTCAGTGATGACTTGTCGCTTAAATGCGGGCCAGCGCTCTTTTGTATATACCATGCTGCTTGATAAAAATGCTAGAAATGAATTTCCCCACACTGAGATGCCGTACACATATCTATACGGGTGGATGCACTTGCATTATCCTGGTTTGATGGACCCAGAAATGAGTGTAGTAGGAGGGGAATTCATGAGGCGGTATTCCAACGCCCGTTGGAATATCAGCGCATTATCAGAATCCCGATGAGTATTGAATAAGGGTTATGGATGAAGATTTCAATACATTCCTCCACCTCAAGGTTATGAGCATATTCCTCTAAACCTTATGGATATGGAAGTTGCTTCACTTCGTATGATCCCCTCCACCTTTGAATGGTTGAAGTCAATTCGGCCATCTCACTTGGTGTTTCGGTTTGAAGAAGAGTGCTTCTTGGAACCATATCTGTCAAGCCGATTTGCCCGACAGTTTGGCTATGATCAACTATATGTAGGGACCGCCATAACCTGCCTATGTACCCGGGGTTATTTGATTGATGGAGCCAGGTCGTGGGAATAATACAACGCTCGGAGTACAAAAGCAATATTCTTTATGCCAAATATCCCTACCTAGATAGTTATACGTATGTTGTACACATACGCGAACTTTTATACTTTAGCGAATACTTTCGCCGAGAACTTCAATCTGTCCTACAACTTCGTAAGCGATAAAAGTACAAAGGCTGGGGTTCGTACAACATTATCATTCAGATATGCTAAAAATCAGGATCCGGTCGACGATCCGTTAGAAGCTTTCCTTATAGGTTTTACTGATGGAGCGACTGATCCACTAGATGTGCCATAAAAGGTACGAAAAGAAAAATATCCTGCCAAAGGTCTTGGCAAGAAAAAGAGGGCTAGAGAATCATCAACTCATGATGATCTCCCTTTCTTACTCCAAGCTGCAGAGAAGAAGAAGAAGAGGAGGGCCGTAATAGCCATAACTGAACTAGCTACCAGCAGGACAACACCATCCCAGTTAAAATAGATGACTACTACGATGTCTCTTGGAGTAGGGGAGACGACTCCTTCATCGGTTCTGAAGCAAAGCGTAGCCGCTTAATATGAAATTTGCGGAGAAGAAACAATACCACCTCTGCATCGGAAGCCTAGAAGGAAGTTGCTAGCAACCAGAGGAGATCGTCCAGGAGTTGGCTCTTGATCCACTCTATCTGAACAAGAGACACCGCTACCTTCGTAACAAGATTTGCCACTTCAATAAGGTAGTTTTTAATATTATTTTCGTATAATCATGTATAACCAAAATTTGATATTGTTCCTTTTCATCTGCAGAGGTTAGCATTCCGGCTCTGGTCATGACTATTCCTACAACCGTGTTAGTCGACACAGGAATTATTATGTCATCTCCAACTCTAGGAATTCCAAAGACTACACTTCCTGAGGAGTAATTGCCTAATTCTGATGTCGCTATCCCTTTTGTAACCCAAACTCCTACTCATTCTCAAGAGGATCGACAAATGATAGCGGCTCTCGAAGGTTGTGACTACAGTGATGTGTTTGAAGATGATTCTATAAGCGCTGTTGAAGGAGATCAAGCTTTGGTGGAAGTCCCGCTAAATCAAGAGTTAACAGTCGGAGAAGACCAAACTGTTGTGGGTGAAGAGTACCATATTGTTGAGAAGGGGCATCTAAGCCAAAAAACTGATGAGCCTAAAAATAACGAAGATCAGATTATAGCTTCTGAAGATGTTGAGAATGATGAAAATCCCAACCCTATTGTTACAGAGACTCAGACCCCTATTGATCAAGTTTTTGAAGTTAGAGATGCAGGAGAAATTGCCCCAACTGGACAAGTGGAATCATGAGCTGGAAGCAGCCGTTTCTTATTAGGCGGTTCTAAAGCTGGAAGAAGTCACACGGCTGTGTCTGAAACTACCATGGCCAGGCTCCACTCTGATCTGGATATGCCCCGTGAAACCACATATGTATTGCAAGGATCAGGTAAAATTTTGACTTTCATGTACCTTAATTCCTTTGATAATGTTCTAACAATGGTGTATATTTATCACCGAAGGACCTGTGGGAACGACTAGTTCGACAATAGCTCATTTAGACAGAGAAATTCATGTGGAAGAAGGGAGTCCATCCCAGATGTCCAAATTTGGGTCTCCTGATGCACAATCTAAACTACTTCCAACTGCTGCAGTAGTAGAAGCTCGGATGGAAGTAGTGGCCACTACAGGCGCCATAGTGACAAACAAATTTGTTGTGGCTTCTTTCACCAATGCCTTCTACACATCTCTGAGGCCTTTGGTTCAAAGGGTGATGGAGAGATGACGTTCCTTTTTCAACAGTTAGAAACCCTTCTTCCTTTATAATCAAAGGTATTCGTGTTATTGGAGACCGAGATCTGGCAACCTAGCTGGAGCATGTTTTGGACGAGCTGGAAGAATCCATTAAAGTCTACAAGGATCTCCAAAGAGGGAATATTAGATAACTCGTGGATGCCGAATGTGACGCCATGGCTCGTGAAGCTGAAATGAATAAGGCTAATTTTGAATCCTTCTTGGTGGCTTTCTTTCGATGCTCCGCAGAGATGGATACCCAGATCACTGAAACAGCCTCCTATTGCGAGTGTCACAAAACTGTAGCTAAAAGAAAGAAAAAGATGTCCTTGATCTGGAAGCTGAAATTGCTCGGCTTCAGGAACAGCTCAAGACAGCTAAGCAGCATGTAGAAGAAGAAACCCAACTGCACCAGGCTGCTGTAAGCCAATTGGATTTTTTGAAGCATCAGAATGATGAGTTTGTTCGAATTTAGAATGAAGAGATAGCCCACCGAACGACCTCTCTACATCCCTTTGACCCAGTATTTGGAAGAATCCAAGTTAGACAACTGGTGCTTGGGTCTTGTGTCGAACGCGCTAAGGCTTTGGAGAAGTAGATCACAGATCTTAGCACTCAGCCTATAGAATAAAGAGATCCCAGTTGTTATCTCTTTTTATATATGATGTATTTTGAACATTTTGAAACATCATTAATGAAATGATTTTAGTGGTTCCATTACTTGTTGCATACCTTGTAAAAGATATAAGTAATAGAATAGGAAATATATTCAGAGATATTGGACGTGACATATTTCTTTGGGGAAAACAACAATATTCAGTATATCTGCTTATAGATAATATGGATGTGGCAGAATATAATTCTTGGGATATCATTATTTCAAAAGACGACTTTATCAGAGGTAATGTGGACGTGATAAGTCATGTGATATAGAAAATAGAATTCAGAGGTAATGTGGACATGAATTCATTTTTCTATTAATGATCTTCAAGTCAGCTGGGACTCAAAGATAGGATATCATGTCTAAAAAGATGATATCTGTGATAATACGGATTTATCACAAAGATAAGATACCTTTTAAAACTGCTGGGTTTCAAAAGACAAAATTGATGATTTGGATGGACTCCACTGGAGATTTTGAGTATTTATTATCTGTGGCTTTATTTACGAAAAAGTAAATAAACGATAATAAATATAGGTTCGTTCACGAGGTGAATAAAGACGATAAGATTGATGAATGAATAAGCATGCCTTTTCGAGGAAAGGTCGGTTCGGTTCTTAAGACAAATAATAAATGAAGACCTCTTCACGAGATGAAAGGAGATGAATGAACGAACATGCCTTTTTCGAGGAAAGGTCGCTTCGGTTCCCGCAACAGACTGTTTTGGCCTTTAAGTCTATAAATAGTGCGAAGCATTTAAGAATGCTATCCACACCTATCACTTCATCGCAAATGTCTTCCGAAGAAGCGTCCAAGGAGGCTGAGACCATCCCAAAGATCGAAGCCGCCATCGACACTCATTCTGACGAGCCTCCGCCACCCATTCAGCTAGAAGTGGGAGAAATCTCGGCTGTTCCTGAACCAAAACAGGACATCCTTACCGAACTGGTGGAGCCTGGAAGTACTGTCGAGGAAGAAGCTCTAAGAAAAGCCGCATGTAAATTGTTGGGGTCGTCCAGCAATAATGTATTCGAACTTCCTGTGAAATATGTCTTCGATCAAGAGGGCTCTGGTCCTCGTTAATTTTATGTATTTCCTTCTGTCTGAGTTATGCAATAAAAGGAATTTTATTTATATTCTAATTCTCTATGTTGATATCTCTTTGTCTTCAAACATGATATTTCTTGAGAAATTTGCCAATGATAAGCATCATGGCGACTCGGCCATCCATACTAGTCAATCTATAAGCTCCGTTGGAGAAAACTTTGCTTACAATGTAGGGTCCTTCCCACTTTGCTTCAAATTTGCCTTTGCTCATGTGCGTCATAGTCATAGGACGTCTGACGGTTAGAACTAGTTCTCCTTTCTGAAATGTTCGGACTTTGACTTTACGGTTGAAAGTTTTTGATAGACGAGCTTGGTATAACTCAATATGTTGTTGAGCTAGGACCCGTTTCTCGTCAAGCACTTCAAGCTCCTGAAGTCGAAGACGATCATTGTTTTCTGTTGTGAGTTTATTGGCAATGGCAATCCTTAGGGAAGGGATCTGGATTTCCAATGGTAAGACGGCGTCGCATCCATATACCAAAGAGAAATGTGTGCAGCCTGTAGGAGTACGTATGGTAGTACGGTAAGCCCATAGACATTCTCCAAGCTTTTCACTCCAGTTCCATTTGTTGGTAGATACAAACTTCTTGAGGAGTTTGATGATGGTCTTGTTAAATGCTTCTGCCAACCCGTTAGCTGCAGGATTGTAAGCTGTCGAAGCAATATTAATGATCCTGTTGTCATCGCAGAATCGAGTAAACTTTTGACTGATGAATTGTGGCCCGTTATCATGAATGATTCGTCGAGGAACTCCAAATCTGTAGATCATATGAAGCTTAATAAAATTGATAACACTGCTTGTCTTGACCTCAGCTAGAGGTATAGCTTCAGCCCACTTTGAGAAATAATCAATTATGGCCAATATGAACTGATGTCCTCGAGACGAGGGAGGGTTAATAGGACCAATGACATCCATGCCCCAAGCTTCAAATGGCCATGATGCTGCCATCGGGTGAAGAAATTATGATGGTTGATGGATGAAGTCAGCATGGATTTGACATGCTCAGCACTTTCTTGCATACTCGATTACATTAGATACCATCGAGGGCCAATAGTAGCCCATACGACGAATACGATCCTGTAGTTTAGGATCAGGCTGATGTGCACCACAAATACCGTCATGAGGTTCATGAAGTATTTATTTTGCTTCCTCTCTTGCGAGACAGTGTAGGAGTAAGCCGTCAAATATTCGTCGATAGAGTGTGTTTGTTGATTAAAATAGAATCTAGTGACCGTCGACAAATTATTGTAGCCTCCTTAGGATCTTTGGGTAAGATATCATGGACTACGAAGTCTATAAAAGGAGTCCTCCAATCTTCAATAATAGTACAAACTTCAATCGAATTGTTGAATTCCATGTTTGAGTTGTTAACTTCAATATTTGAGTTATTCTCGACGCAAAATAACTCTCTATTAGTGATGACGATCATTTGTTGCCTTTTTACTGGAATTGCTAACACTGCTGCAAGATTAGCGAGTGCATCAGCCTCTGTATTGCATGCCCGACGTACATGTTCAATGAAGAAACCCTTGAATGATGTAGCCAACCTAATTGTTGCTTCATAATATGGGACAAGATCTTGGTGTCGAACATCGTACGTGACGCTAACTTGATTGACAATCAGTTTGGAGTCTCCGTAAACTTCAAGATACTCAATATCTAATTGTTTAGCCAATTGGAGACCAATGAATATAGCGTTGTATTCAGCCACATTATTGGAATATGACTCATCTAAAGAATAAGCTTTTTGAATAGCCAACCTTTCTGGTAAGACGATGACGATTCCAACTCCAGCGACAATAGCACCTTTTGGTCCGATTCTAGATGCACTATCAAAGAATAGACGTCGGGTAAGAATTTCTTCTGAAATCATGTTGGACTCTAAATTTTTATCTAGAATCTCATTGTAGAGTTTAGACTTTTCGAAAATTGGATGAGCTGCCAGAAAGTCAGAAAGAGCTTGACCTTTTATAGACTTTTGAGGAACATAATCCATATCATATTGTGCTAACAATATGGCCCATGTTGCAAGTTTGGAATTGAGTGTACTGGGCTTCTTCATCAAGACCCGGAGAGGGTTTACTCTAGAAATAACATGAATAGTTTGGCCAGTGGTATAATGTCTCTTTTTTTGAACAGCAAACATCAAAGCTAGATATTCTTTTTCCACTAGGGTGTATCGATGTTCAGCTCCAATCATCGTACGGCTAAGATAATAGATAGCCTATTCATGACCTTTTTTTTATTCTTCCGAGCCAATAAAGTGCCTAGTGAATGGTCCATTGCTCGAACATACATCAGGAAGGGTATTCCTGAGACTGGAGGCACTAAAACTGGAGGGTTCATCAAGTACCGCTTTATGTCTTCAAATGCTTGTTGATATTCTTTTGTCCAAATAAAAGACACCTTTCTTCATGAGTTGAGTGAACGATCTACAGCGTCCAGAAAGATTTGAATTAAATCTCCTGATGTACGCAAGCCGTCCCTGGAATCCTCGTAGCTCTTTTAGGTTGCGTGGAGGACGCATCTCTTGAATGGATTTGATTTTCTCAGGGTCAACGTGTATACCTTTAAAGGTAATAACGAATCCAAGAAATTTGCCACTAGAGATTCCAGGAATGACTTGGTGGGATTCATCTTGAGTTGATGCTGGCGCATTAGATCGAATATAGTTCTCAAGTCTTGAATGTGGTCTTCCTTTAGAGGACTTTTGACAGCAACATCGTCTACATAGCATTCAACTGTCTTTCGTAAATGATCACGAAAAATAGTACTCATGGCCCGCTGATAAGTTGCACCAGTATTTTTGAGACCAAACGGCATGACAGTGTAGCAATAAACTCCAAGAGGAATGCAAAAAGATGTATGTTTTTCATCTCCTGGATGCATCTTGATTTGATTATATCCTGAAAATCCATCCATAAAAGACATTCGTTCAAATTTGCAAGTATTGTCGATCATGACATCAGTGATTGGAAGAGGAAATTCGTCTTTGGGACAAGCTTCATTAAGGTCTTTGAAGTCGATGCAGACTCGGACCTTTCCTATTTTATTCAAAACTGGAACAACATTAGCCACCCAGTCCGAATGTTATTCTTCTCTGACGAAGCTACAAGCGATTAGTTTCTTGACTTTGGCTTCTATGGCGTCCATCATATCAGGTCGAAATCGACACTGTTGTTGCTTGACTAGCCTTGCATTCGACAAAATATTGAGTTTATGGGTAATAATCTGAGGATCTAATCCTGGCATGTCTTTATAGCTCCAAGCAAATACATCAATGTATTCCTTAATGAGCTGGATTAGTTCTTATGTATCCGCTTCAGGGAGGCTTTTGTTGACGAATATTAGTTTTAGGGAAATTTCATCTCCAACATCGACTTGAACCAACTGATCTTCAGTAGGTGGCTCACGTTGCTCGAAGTGAAGCTCCAATTGAGTATCCATCCTTTGTGCCCAAGGATCAGATTAAGAGGCTTCGACAAAAACTTCGTCGTCTTTCGAGAACTCGACAGTTACCATATTGGAAGATATAGTCACTCGATGGACTCTCAATCCCATGAAACAGAATCAGAAGAATTAGATTGTTCTTCTTCATCGGATTTGAATGCTTCTGGAGTCAGAATTGATGAGGTATAACCCAATCCCCACTTCTTTTTGCTGTAATATTGTTGTGACTTTTCTTTTGGAGTAGGGATATGAATAGGAGTTTACCTTCCTTTACCACCATTGAGACCAGCTTTAAAATTATAGCCCATCTTTTGAATGATATCTTTTGATTGTTGACTATAACGACATAGTTGGAGTCTTCCGTCATCGTGATTTTCTTCTTCACTATCGGGCATGATCTTCTGTTCTGTTCCTTTACTAAAAAGTATTAGAAGTTCATCTTTCTTCTTGGAAGGAACTAAGAAGAAGGTGTCCTGCATTGGTTCGAGCAATACTTCATCCTGGAGAGGTTGAATTGCTCCTATAGTAAGTGGTTCGAAGTTATCTAGCATTTCTAAATAACATCGAGTATAATAAAAAATATCAGTATATTGTAAAGGAGATGCTACTTTATTGATTTGTACATCATTATTTACAATAGGATTCTTAGCCTTAACAAAAGAGTTAGTAAGGTTGATAACCAGAGGAGGAGAGGAAGGATTTTTGGCCTTAATAGAAGGCTTAGGAAGGTTGATAACCAGAGGAGGAGAAGGAGAAGGTTTGTTACGACGAAGGTCGATAACAAGAGGCTCAAAAGAGGTGAGCTCTCCTTGTTCCCTTTCTACAACAGGAAGCTATTTGTTATGAGAGGAAAGATGGATAGTCAATGCCTGAGAAGAAGAGGGACGAGTAGTAAGTCCTTTAATGGGGATTATGAAAACATCTTTTGAAGTATCCTTCTGATCTTTCACACTATCCATCGCTAATACAACCTTCATGAATTCTTCCTTATACATCCGAGAATCAGTACAGTATGCTTCAATATCCCTAAAAGGATTTAGGTCAGCCACTTCCTTTTGGACCTATATATTGACGTCTACATACTTGAAGTATTGGTGTAGAGTGGATGGTACAATGTTATGCTCATGCAAAAAGGGTTTTTTCAGCAAGGCATTATAGGAGCCATGATTATCGATTACGTAAGAAGTAACCTATGTACGAAGATTGCTTGTTTGAACTTTCAGGCGGATCTTTCCCAAAGGTTCACTCCTTTCAGAATTAATTCTCGGATTGTCGTGATGGTTGTTGAAAGATTATGTACAGGAATCTTTAAGGCATCTAGTAAAGTCTTTGGTATGATATTGAGCACAGACCTAGGGTCGATCAAGATGCGATCAACCTTTATAGAATCGACATATCCTGTGAAGTAGAAGAGTCGGTCATGACGATTATCTTCCAGCAACATATCATCTTGTGTAAAGGTGATGTTAGGCATCATCTACATCACACTATGACAATGAAAGCAAGTTACAGGCTCCTCCTCTGGCTTCTTGAGGAATGCTAGACAAGTATCAACTTGCATCAAGGCTTCACTCAATGTCTCTCGAGTTTCTTTTGAGAGACGCAGTAGTTCAAAAATTGATAACATTGCCGGGGTATTAGCCAGTTGAGCCAGTATATCAAAGTTATGTGGCTTCTCGAGTCCTAGAACTGAAGTCTTTTTTAATACTTTGTCAAAGCGAACAGGTTGCTTTCCTTTGTCAGTTGTCGTTGGTTTGGGAGGAGTTGGTTCCACTGGAGGTGATGAAACTAGTGGAACATTGACCGCAGGAGAAGATGATGCTGGAGGAGTCTCTGGAGCTAGAGCATGGTTCTCCTGGCCTTCTGAGTAGTCTCTCAGGTAAATTCTTCCAGACCTAGTACCAATTCAGGCCTCTTCCTCGAATATAGGTTCAAAGGTTACCATATTGCAACTTTTTACCTGGGTCATGCTTCTGAAAGGTTTCTTTTTACAAGATGAAGAGTTCGTGCTATAACCCAAACCAACTCGAGATTGGTTATGTGAAAGGCATAGAGAAAGAGATACTGGAGAACTTTTTCCATGATTCAAGCCGGGAGCCTTTTGTAGATCATATCCCATCTTTGTCATTAGTTTACGGGACTGTGGACTATACAGATAGAAAGCTGGTTGATATTTAGCTTTTAGCTTTTACATTATTGTCTCGAAAGGGGGAAAAGAAGAAGGATCTGCAGCAGAAGTGAAGGTGGTAGTTAAAGATGGAGGACAATGTTCATCCAACAAAATCATGTGACATGACTTGTATTTGGTTGCTTTCTTGGACTTTGTTGGTGAAGAAGGTGCTTCAAAGTCAGCCACCAAATCAGGATGGATCCACAAAATCTTCCCCTTATCAGTAGACAGAGTAACAAGACCATCAATTTGGGCATGTGGGAGATTGACAATCTCCAAAGTGGTTCTCGGGATGGGAATGACGCCATCCTACACAAGTTGAGCAAAAAAATTGCCAAACTGTAGAGAGACGATATTAGTTGTTACAGTCTTTTCGTCTTATTGGAAAGTAAGTGCGCCAGAATTAACCATCTCCTGGATCTTGCCTTTAAGCACATAGCATGCTCGAATCGGATGTCCGATAAATTTATGGTAAGCACAATATTTGGGGTGGTCAGTTTTACCTACTTCATCTGGCCGTTTTGCCTCTGGCATTTGAAGTTTTTTTCTCTTGATCAAATAGTCAAAGACATGCATGACATCATCTTCATCAAAAGAATATCCTTCTTTCGGACGTGGTGCCTTCTGTCGTGGTGCCGTTGGAGTCGGTATTGATTGACCTATGTTAACGACTAAAGTTTCTTTGCCTTTGACATTGATAGCCAAATTCTCTTTACTCTTGCGGTTGTTCTGACAGCCACTATTATAAGGTGTAGCATATTCATCTTTGTCAAGATTAGGCATCTGAATACCTAATTGTTTGAACTTGTCAGCACTTTCTTCTGCTGCTTTAGCATTCACTATGAATGAAGACCAATCCTGGAACTGTATCGATCCGGTCCACATGCTGATTATAGGCAACAGGTTTTATTTGCAAGTGTCTCTGGTCAGAGCATCTAGAGTTCCAAGAGATATTTTGAGTGTCTCATGGCGGAATAGTTCAATGAACCTTTCAGTTGTTTCATTGTGTCGATGTTTAATTTTAATGAGAGCAAACATGGTTACGTCATTTATCCCCTCATAAAATCATTCCAGGAATATTTGTTTGAATCCAAAAAAAGAGGTTATATAACCATCTGGCAAACTACGGTACCAGTCGTAAGCTGCACCTGCTAAACATCCGACAAACATTCTAGTGAGTAGAGCGTCATTTGGCTGGAGTTGATCAATCATTACCTCAAAGTGATTAAGGTATTGAATTGGCGATGTATTGCCATCAAACAACATAATAGTAGGGGGTTTATACTTGGGGGAAAATTGGACTTCTTTTCATTCTATGGGATAAGGCTGCTTAATCCCAAGCTTCTGCAAGCCGTCTTTCTGTTTGAAAGCTTCAAATTTAGTGCGTAAAAGTTTTACGGCCTCATTGGTATCTCCCGATGATTGTGGAGCACTGGATTGATTTGATATGTTAGGAGGGGGTACTAGATGATAAGTACCACCCTCAGCACCAGATTGGCTTGGAATAGCCTGCGCAGGTATATGAGCGGTGTGATGAGACTATACCTCCAGCTCAATATTGATGGGAGCTGGTGTTGTTACAGGTTCTTGAGTCAGAACCAGATTCACAACCGGTGGAACCGTATGTTGTGCCATAATCACAGCATGCATGCCTGTCATCATCTCAGCCATATTTTTCAAACTAGCCTCCAAAGCAGCAATTATCGGCTCTTAATTGTTAGAACTGGAAACATCATGATCTTCTATGGCGACATAAGCAGTCACTTCTCTAACCATTGCAGACGAGCTAGTAGAAAAGATGGTCCTTTCGAAACTTTCACTATCAGCATCAAAGTAATATAAGGAATCAACCCTAGAATAAGTGATATGGATGTCCTGTTGACTGAGAGAATCTTAGTTGGAATCAGGAAGGTTCCTTTGACTGATTATTTCTTGGTTGGAAGGGAGATTCCTTTGACCGATTATGTCTCAGCTTCTTGATCTAGTATAGTGGTATACTCCTTCGCTGGATTCATGAATTCGATCTAAGTATTATTGACTGGGATTGCGGGATGCATTACGTCTTGTGTGTTTTCCACCCCCAGTGCTTCGAGATGCTATATTGACAGAAGCGTAGAGTGGTTCATCTTCATCCACTAGGTGTAACGCTCCAGAACCAGAATACTGGAGAACAGGGGCATACACAGCCAGCTACGTATATTGAAATGGAATCCACCTCGCTATACGGTCATGGCTGTCTAGATATATGAGGGTTTAACTACAAGCCATCAGTCTCTTATGGTCATGAACAAGCCTATTGTCACAATCTCATGCAAGGAATAGCAGTTATAAGATGTTAGAGCATCAAATATACAATAGTAAGGCATCCCATACATTATATATTTGGATGATCATGAAGCTAGTCGTACAAAATATGAAGACTAGAAGGAGTTTCAGTCATACATGATCAACCCTAGGATTTGTTATTCATGCTACAGCCCGTAGGCAGATAGTAAGTAAAGTGCACTCGCTAACACGTGCTCGTCGGCTAAACGCCTAAAAAAATATTTTTACAATAGAGTGGGAGAGAAAAATAAAACCCACTCGTTGCCAAGGTTACGCCTGCTGGTGACCATCTGGCTAGAAGGTAGGAAGATCCTCTGGAGCTGCTCCGGTATCTAGCCACGCAAAACCAGCTGAGTCAGATACAGAAAGAGCAAGTGCCACAAAGGAGGCTTCACTTAAGAACTAAAACCAGCAATTAGCATAAAACATAATAATATATTAAAACTGGAGATATGGAAAAATCATTAGGATATATGATGCGATAATCATGGGACTATTCAGATAGCCAGGTTACAACCCTTAAACCAAACAAGGACCGGGGTTGTAACCCTTCATCTGAACGGAACTTGGTTCTCTACCATTTATCAATAAAATAAAGCACAAGCAATCAGGTCATGTTACAATCTTATACAGGATCAGGACAAGACTAGACTGGGTTAGACTCCATCCAATCAATCACGGCCAAGCAATGAATACGGCTTGATACTTTAACTAACTAGGGTTATCATAGGCCTAGTTACTTGCAAGATACAATAAGATATTCCAACAGCCACAGCCCTGCAGACCATCCAGGTTATCCAGGTCGAATATCCATTCTTGAAGGGTGCAATACACGACAGTGTGCTGGAAATGTGCCCTACTCGTCGGCAGGCTACAAGTCTACTTGTACGCCCAGATAACGGGATTGCCTATAGCTGAAAAATCTCTTCATGACTACTGGGTTATTCTAGTTATTAGCCTTAGTCAATTTCAGTAGGTACCCCTGACCGTGGTACTCAGGGGTCCCTGCCCTAGATATGATGTAAAATAGTATTGGTTCATTTGTACAAACACACAATCGTCCACGGTGTCCAGGCCATTCATTCTTGTCATGTCCTGCTAGCCGTCGCAACAGAATTCAGTAGTTCCCATCAGGCTTGCTTGTCATGTCATGTCCTGTCATGTCAATTAACTTATTATACCGTGCCATGTACAATTATTAGTCCAGTCATGCCAATCGATTCTTGATTATCAAGTTCATAAAAAGTGCAAGGACATAAAGACAATCGGGTACGCAAAAGGGGGCTCAAGACTCTACGCTTGCGAACCTCTACGCTAGGCCAAGAGCCCCAAGCGTAAAAATGGATTTACGCGAGCAAGACCAAGGAAAGACCTCTTCTACCCGAGCGGGAGCCCTACGCGAGAAAGAACTCTACGCTAGCAAGCACCCTATGCAAGTGGAACTTTACATGCACGAGCACCCAAGTGAAACTCTACGCATGCAAGGTTTTACGCGAGCGAGGGAGAGTCTACGCGAGCACAACTCTACATGAGCAAGAGTGGCCCCCGCATAAAGTTCAAGTGAACTCGGCGTAGAAAGGATTATGCTGGCACGTAATGCGTGTGCGTAAAGGGGACACTACGCTGGCACGTTTAAGATGTGTACCTAAAAATTGGAGGGGGGCACTACGCGGGCACGTTAAACGTGGGCGTAAAACTAAATACTACGCTAGCACGTAAGAACATATGCGTAAAGGGGGTAATTGATACACTGGCACGTAAAACATGTACGTAAAGGGGGTAAATGATACGCTGGCACGTAAAACGTGTGCGTAAAAACTTTATCTTCTCCCCAAGGCCAAGACAAGCAGGCGTAAAAGCTCAAGAGCTCAAGAAAGCCCCATCTCGGTCAAGACTCGATGAAATCCAACCATTCCAAAACCAAACTTGTGTAACATCAGAATGCCTTCTACATAGAACTCTTAGTTTTTGAAAACAAGCCAGTTTAATAGATCAAAATCGAAAAATCTGAAAATACAAAAAACTTAGATCTACATGGAATGAACCAATGAAACTAAAAATGCTAAGTACTAAAGTGTCTTAGAATCTCGTGAGGAAGACAATAGAACAATAAAACTTGAGTTCCTCCATGAACAAGTTGCACTTGCCTACGGTAGTGCTTGGTGGAGAAGAAATGAGGAAGAAGAAAACAAGTAGTAAATGAGTAATGAATGAGGAGAGAGAATAGTTGTTCAGTTAATAAATGGAGGATAGTGGTTGGAAGGGGTTTGCATATCAACCCAAACCGAGCCCAACCAAGCCGAAACGAACCGAACCCAATGCAGGCCAAGGCCAGGATAAACTACATGAACCAGGAAATGCTAACTAACCCATGCCAATGCAAAACCCAAGACTAGCTAGTCAAGACAAGTCGAACCAGGATGAACCCAAAATAAACCAAGGCAAGATTAAACCAGGATCAAGCTAAGCAAGACAAGTCTAATTACGGGTCGAGATTTCGTACACGTATACCAAAATACGTAATACAAACTACGGGTATTACAACTCTACCCACCTTAAAAGAATTCCGTCCTCGAAATTTAATTAAGAGGCTAGAGAGGCAAGGGCGAGCTATACTAAGCAATCAATCAAACAATCAATCATGCAAGCAAGGAATCGAAAGAATAAGGCATAAGGAAGACATTATACCTCACGAGTCAAACAGGTCGGGATAACGCGATCGGATATCATCTTCACGCTCCTATGTTGACTCACCTAGAGAGTGATGACCCCAAGCAGCACAGACTAAACTAATAGTCTTATTCTTGAGTATCTTCTCTCTCCGGTCCAATATGGATACGGGTCTCTCCTCATACGAAAGGTTGGTACCAACAACCAATTCTGAATGATCAAGGACATGACTCGGATCTGGGATATACCGTCGCAATTGGATACATGGAAGACAATATGCACCTCACGTAACGACGGCGGAAGAGCGAGACGATAGGACACGTCTCCTACTCGCTCGAGGATATCAAACGGCCCTATATAACTAGGACTAAGCTTTCTCCGTACGCCAAAACGAATGATGCCATGGTTAGGCGAGATCCTAAGAAATACATGGTCGTCGACGAAAAATTCAAGAGGGCGCCGATGAGAATCGGCCCAATGGCGCTGGTGATCTTATGCGACACAAAGATGGTCTTTGACTCTTCTGACCACCTCAACTATCTGAGTAATCATTTCCGGACCGAACATCTGCCTCTCTCCAATATCGTCCCATGCTAGCGGGGATCTGCACTTCCTACCATACAGTTCCTCGAACGGTGCCATCTGGATACTGGCTTGGAAACTGTTGTTGTACGAGAACTCCACCAGGTGCATGTGATCCTCCCATGAACCACCGAAGTCGAGTGTACAAGATCTCAACATATCTCCTAAGGTTCGTATGCTACGCTCTGATTGACCATCTGTCTGCGGACGATAAGCTGAGCTGAACTGGAGGTGAGTTCCCAAACTCTCTTGCAGACTGTGCCAAAAGTGCGACGTAAATCTTGAATCTATGTCCGAGGTGATACTGACTGGAATACCATAAAATCTGACAATCTACCTGAGGTACATCTCTGCTAGCTGAGCCGTCGACTAACCAACTCTTAACGGGAGAAAGTGAGCCACCTTCGTGAGCCTGTCGACTATAACCCAGATAGCATCTCTCCCAGCAGGGGATCTAGGTAACCCAGTTACAAAATCTATAGTTATATGCTTCCACTTCCATTCTGGAATCGGCAAGGGCTGAAGAAGTCCAGCTGGCCTCTGATGTTCAGCTTTTAACTTGTTGACAAACCAAACCCCGAAAAACAAACCGCGCTATCTCCCTCTTCATGACATTCCACCAAAAGTGCTGACGGATATCATGGTACATCTTCGTGCCACCGGGATGAATAGAATACTGCGAACTATGAGCTTCTGCCATGACTTCCTGTCTGATATCACCTCTAGGTACACATAGACGCTTTCCATGTCGAAGTGTACCGTCCTCATGGATACATAACTCTAGTCTTCGTCCTGCTACACATTCTGCCCTAAGCGGCTGAAGCTTAGAATCTGAGGATTGAGCTAACCTGATCCTCTCAACTATACTGGACTGAACTTGCATGCTGGCCATCAATGCTACACTGGTAGGAAGGACAACTTCTATACCCATCTTCTGAAGATCTGCTAATAACTCTGGTTGCGTTGTTAGAAAATAAAGTCCGGCTCTCCTGCTCAATGCATCTCCAACAACGTTCGCCTTCCCAGGATGATACTACAGGTTGATATCATAATCCACAAGAAGCTCTAGCTATCTCCTCTGACGCGTGTTAAGATCCTTCTGGGTGAACACATACTTCAGGCTCTTGTGGTCGGTGAAAACCTCCACCCTATCTCCGTTCAGATAGTATCTCCAAAGCTTAAGTGCAAACACTACTGCTGCCAACTCCCAGTCATGGGTCAGGTAATTCCTCTCATGATCACGAAGTTGACGTGACGCATAAGCTATTACCTTCCCATGCTGCATCAAAACACATCCTAAACCTCTGCCTGAAGCATCACAATATACTGAAAATCCTCCGGTCCCATCTGGAAGCGTGAGAATGGGTGCCGTCATCAAGTCTTGCTTCAACTTTTCAAAAGAATTCTGATATTCTGCTGTCCAGGCAAACTGTGCATCCTTGCGAGTAATCCGGGTCATAGGTGCTGAAATCCGAGCAAAATCTGATACAAATCGCTGGTAGTAGCCGGCCAATCCAAGGAAGCTGCGAACTTCCGCCACTGTGTTGGGTACTGGCCATGTCTCAATAGCCACTATCTTCTGGAGATCCACTTCTACCCCACCTCTGGTAATAATATGACCCAAGTTCGAAATACGATCAAGCCAAAACTCGCATTTACTGAACTTGGTGTACAACTGGTGCTCTTAGAGAATCTGGAGGACAATTCTGAGATGCTGCTCATGCTCTGCTTCACTCTTACTGTAGACCATGATGTCGTCTATGAACACAATCAAGAACTGATCCAAGTATGGCATAAAAATGCGATTCATGAGGTCTATGAATACAGCTGACGCATTGGTTGCTCCAAATGGCATAACAAGGAACTCCCAATGCCCATATCTAGATCTGAAAGCTATCTTCGAGATGTCCTGCTCTCTGACTCTGATTTGATGGTATCCTGACCGCAAGTCAATCTTCGAGAATACTGCTCCCTCCTTGAGTTGATCAGACAAGTCATCTATCCTCAGGAGGGTATCTGTTCTTGATTGTTACTGAGTTCAAGGTATGATAATCTATACATAACCTGGACATACCATCCTTTTTTTTCATAAGAAGCATCAGGGCTCCCCAAGGCGATCCACTTGCACGAATGAATCCCTTGGTCCTGAGTTCTTCAATCATTTTGTATAATATCTCCAACTCTGATGGCGCCATCCTGTAGATTCTCTCCGACACTGGGGCTGTCCCTGGGATCAAGTCGATAGTAAACTTGATCACTCGCTCTGGCGACATTCCTGAAAGCTCTTTGGAAAAACATCTGGAAACTCCTCCACTATCCGGGGTAACTGTATTGCTGCTACTGCCATCCACAATACCGGAGGAGAAGGTTCAACTTTGCCTCGGGAAAAGGAAAACTCTGGCTCGCCTGGAATGCTAAAAACAATCCTGCCAACATAACAGTCTATCCTTGCATACTGGTTCCTTAACCAATCCATCCCTAAGACCAAATCATAATCGGCCATCGGGAACTCTATCAATCTAGTGGAGAACTCTCTACCGATAATTATGATCCGACACGAGGAAAACACTCTATCTACTCCTATAAGACCATTACCAGTGAGTATATTGAGCCTTACTGATAATAACTCGGGCTCCAGTCCTATACGTGTCACAAATCGTGCAGACATAAATGAATGTGATGCACCAGAATTAAATAATGCTGATGCTGGGAAGGAGTTGACGAGAATAGTACCTGACACTACCTCACCTGGTGCTAATCCTTCTTCTACGGTCATCGCCATCGCCTGACCATGTCCTCTAGGTGCGGGTTCCCTCTGCTGAAAATCTCTCTGTCTGCCTGAATCAGGGATTGGGCTTGTGCATACTACCAGAGGTATTGCTGCTGGAAGGCTTGGGACTGAGGCGGCAAGGGCCTCAGAAACTGTTGCTGCTGCTGGACTGGTGCTGGTCCTCTCACCGAAGGACTAGTAAAGTTGGACGATGATGAACTATCCCTATTCGGACAGGATCCTATCTTGTGATCCGCCGCCTCGCAAGCCAAGCACAATCCCTGCGTCCTGCGACATTCTGCCACCACATGTCCTGGCTTCCCGTAATGAGTGCAACCCATTGCAGAAGACTGCTTCTGCTTCTGCTGCTGGAGAAATGCTGGGGTCGAATGCTGAATCGACGTAACGGAACCCGCCCGCCTCGGAGCTCCAATGGTCAAAGCCCTGGCTGTCGGGGCTGGTGCTGAAGACTGGTTCATCTGGCCGTGAGACCGCTTCCGATTTTCGGTCCGGTCCACGATCCTCTGGGAGGTATACTCGTGCCTCCTGGCTGCTCTCAATACCATATCAAAAGTTTGATGCTCAAACTGCTCCACTGCTAATAAAACCTCCACATGGAGTCCTTGCTGGAACCGTTGGGCTCCATCGAACTCGATCGCTACCAAGGTGGGAGCAAACCGACTAAGTCTCAAAAACTCGATCGCATATCCGTCGACCGTCCTGTCCATCTGCTTCAGATTGGTGAACCTCATCTGTAGATCGTACCGAGCTACAACATCGAAGTACTTGGTCTGGAATCTCTCACGAAATACTGTCCATGCAACATGTGCCACTAATCCAATGGCCTGTGCCGCCCACCAACTTTGGGCAAGATCCAATAACTGTAGGCGTACTACCGCCACCTTCTCATTCTCGGGCATCTTCGCCGCTTCTAGAATCACTTCTGTATCCTGCAGCCAAGCATCTGTGGCAATCGCATCCTCACTGTCGTCGAAGAAGGGAGGGTTCAAACACTTGAAGCTGTTGGCTGCCTGGTTCCCTTGATGACCGCCTCTGTTCAGAGCATCTTGTACTTCCTGGTGCAGGGCGTCACCCCGACGATCTTGAGATGCTTGAAATGTCCTGATAAGACCCACCAAGGTGCTATCATCAGGCTCTGCAGGCTGGACTGGCTAAACTGATGGCTCTTGACCCCCAGTAGGCATGACCGTGGAGGCTAATCCTGAATGCTGGGCTTGATCTCCAGGTTGCTGCTGGCCTACGGGAGGTGCTCCTCCTTGTCGATCGGTAGGACCAGGAATATTGCCGCTGAAGAAGACGACACAAGGAACAATAAGGAAGGACCAGGATAGATCAAAGATACAAACAAGCGATCAGGTCAAGAATTCAGGGATTGAGAGGATATGAGCAGAGATCAAGGGCGAGTGCTGATTGAGACATCTATTCGGTAAACCCTCACATATCTCGATTCACAAGACCTGTATGGGACACCACTTAAATCATGTAACGCCCCAGAACCAGAATGCTGGAGAGCGGGGGCATACATAGCCAGCTACGTATATTAAAATGGAATCCACCTCGCTATACGGTCACGGCTGTCTAGATACATGAGGGTTTAACTACAAGCCATCAGTCTCTTATGGTCATGAACAAGCCTATTGTCTCCATCTCATGCAAGGAATAGCAGTTACAAGATGTTAGAGCATCAAATATACAATAGTAAGGCATCCCATACATTACATATTTGGATGATCATGAAACTAGTCGTACAAAATGTGAAGACTAGAAAGAGTTTCAGTCATACATGATCAACCTTAGGATTTGTTAATCATGCTACAGCCCGTAGGCAAACAGTAAGTAAAGTGCAATCGAGCTAACACGTGCTCGTCGGCTAAACGTCTCAAAAGAATATTTTTACAATATAGTGAGAGAAAAAAATAAAACCCACTCGTTGCCAGGGTTACGCCTGGTGGTCACCATCTGGCTAGAAAATAGAGAGATCCTCTGGAGCTGCTCCGGTATCTGGCCACGCAAAACCAGCTGGATCAGATCACAGAAAGAGCAAGTGCCAGAAAGGAGGCTTCACTTAAGAACTAAAACCAGCAATTAGCATAAAACATAATAACATATTAAAACTGGAGATATGGAAAAATCATGAGGATATACGATACGATAACCATGGGACTATTCAGATAGCCAGGTTACAACCTTTAAACCAAACAAGCACCGGGGTTGTAACCTTTCATCTGAACGAAACTTGGTTCTCCACCATTTATCGATAAAATAAAGTACAAGCAATCAGGTCTTATTACAATCTTGTACAGGATCAGGACAAGACTAGACTGGGTTAGACTCCATCCAATCAATCACGACTAAGCAATGAGTACGGCTTAATACTTTAACTAACTAGGGTTATCACAGGCCTAGTTACTAGCAAGATGTATTGAGATATTCCAACAGCCACAAGCCCTGCAGACCATCCAGGTTATCCAGGTCGAATATCCGTTCTTGAAGGGTGTAACACATGACAGTG
This sequence comes from Iris pallida, assembly GCA_029216955.1. Classification (NCBI taxonomy): domain Eukaryota; kingdom Viridiplantae; phylum Streptophyta; class Magnoliopsida; order Asparagales; family Iridaceae; genus Iris; species Iris pallida. The sequence continues at coordinate 6,118,688 of JANAVB010010796.1, read as the reverse complement.
TGCTGGAAATGTGCCCTACTCGTCGGCAGGCTACAAGTCCACTGGCGCGCCCAGATAACGGGATTGCCTGTAGCTGGAAAATCTCTTCATGACTACTGGATTATTCTAGTTATTAGCCTTAGTCAATTTCAGTTGGTACCCCTGACCGTGGTACTCAGGAGTCCCTGCCCTAGACATGATGCGAAACAATATTGGTTTATTTGTACAAACACAATCGTCCACGGCGTCCAGGCTATTTATTCTTGTCATGTCCTGCTAGCCGTCGCAACAGCATTCAATAGTTCCCATCAGGCTTACTTGTCATGTCTTGTCATATCATGTCATGTTATGTCATGTCAATTCACTTGTTATACCGTACCATATACAATTATTAGTCCAGTAATGCCAATCAATTCGTGATTATCAAGTTCATGAAAAGTGCAAGGACATAACGACAATCGGGTACGCAAAAGGAGGCTCAAGACTCTACGCTAACGAACCTCTACGGTAGGCCAAGAGGCCCCAAACGTAAAAATGGCTTTACGCGAGCAAGACCAAGGAAAGACCGCTTCTACGCGAGCGGGAGCCATATGCGAGAGGGAACTCTACGCTAGCAAGCACCCCATGCAAGCAAAACTTTTTGTGCACGAGCACCCATGTGAAACTCTATGCACATAAGGCTCTACGCGAGCGAGGGAGAGTCTACGCGAGCACGACTCTACGCGAGCGAGAGTGGCCCCCGCGTAAAGTTCAAGTGAACTCGGCGTAGAAAGGATTACGCTGGCATGCAATGCGTATGCGTAAAGGGGACACTATGCTAGCACGTTTAAGACATATGCGTAAAAATAGGGGGGCACTACGCGGGTACATTAAACATGGGCGTAAAACTAAATACTACGCTATCACGTAAGAACGTGTGCGTAAAGGGGGTAAATGATACGCTGGCACGTAAAACGTATGCGTAATGGGGGTAAATGATACGCTGGCACGTAAAACGTGTGCGTAAAACTTTATCTTCTCCCCAAGGCCAAGACAAGCAGGCGTAAAAGCTCAAGAGCTCAAGAAAGCCCCATATCGATCAAGACTCGATAAAATCCATCCTTTCCAAAACCAAACTTGTGTAACATCAGAATGCCTTCTACATAGAACTCTTAGTTTTCAAAAACAAGCCAGTTTAGTAGATCAAAACCGAAAAATTCGAAAATATAACAAACTTAGATCTACATGGAATGAACCAATGAAACTAAAAATGCTAAGTACTAAAGTGTCTTAGAATCTCGTAAGGAAGACAATGGAACAATAAAACTTGAGTTCCTCCATGAAGCAAGTTGCACTTGCCTACGGTGGTGCTTGGTGGAGAAGAAAAGAGGAAGAAGAAAGGAAGTAGTAAATGAGTAATGAATGAGGAGAGAGAATGGTTGTTGGGTTAATAAATGAGGGATGGTGGTAGGTAGGGGTTTCCATATCAACCCAAACCGAGCCCAACCAAGCCAAACCCAACCGAACCCAATACAGGCCAAGGCCAGGATAAACCACATGAACCAGGAAATGCTAACTAACCCATGCCAATGCAAAATCCAAGACTAGCCAGTCAAGACAAGTCGAACTAGGATGAACCCAAAATAAACCAAAGCAAGATTAAACCAGGATCAAGCTAAGCAAGACAAGTCTAATTATAGGTCGAGATTTCGTACACGTATACCAAAATACATAATACAAACTACGGGCGTTACACTAGGATAGGTTCAGGAGTCTGAACATAGTTCAAACGGTCAAAAACAGACCACTTAGCTGACTAACAACAGCATTTGATGACGACTTCATGGTGGTGATTGAAATGATGTTCTTGATATTGGACCACCGATGGACGAGATGACTTTGCTACCCTCCGTTTCTGTATCAGGAGTTCACAGAGATCACTAACAGAACGAGAAGAAGTTGCAGGAATGTAGTCCTTGATGATATTCGGAACTTGGTTCCTGTTCTTGAGGTGTCCCGTACCTTGAGTGTACAAGGACGTGCTAAGCTGATTAGCATAAGTCTCATGATTTTTTACCTCAGATTTCTTTCTCTGGCGCAAGTTAGCAACTGGTGTAGGTTACGCTTGATACATCTTGTGTTTTCCCGAGCTTGACCCTAATTGGCACTTATTGATATAGGTGTGCAAGTCTGATAGGGGTGCTACTTGTGCATCTATTTGAGATACTAGTAGTTTGCTTTGTCGGGATCTTGAGATGCGTAGGGTTGGTAGATCTTGCCCTGACCTCTTTGGAGTAGGCATAGTACCCTTTTGCGTGGAAAGTTTATTTTGAATAGAACCACTCTTCCTGACAGAGATTTGGTTGTCTCTGTTAAGGCTAGTAGGATTTCTATCTGAATCTACTTTTGTGCTGAGAGGTGCAAAGGAGCAACCAGCAGTACTTTCCACCCATGTAGTAATTTGAACAGAATGAGGAAAAGCCAAACAGTGTTTTCCTTGATTTAGTGATTTCTCAATAAGTTTTTGACTTGATGACGAAGAGGGAACCACTAAACAGTATTTTCCTTTACGTTGTGCCAATACAGAAATATGCGCAGGTTGTGCCAGAGCAGGAGCAGGCACAAGTTGCGCCAAGGAAGAAAAGGCCAAAGGGTCCTTTCCTTTGTTTTTTCCAAGAAAGGTACTGGACATATTTTTCTCCGAGTTCCGAACTGGAGGAGTATAGAGAGTAGCCAAAAGGCTCTTTCTCTTTGGTTGCGCCAAGGCAGAAATGTGCGTAGATTGTGTCATAGCAGGAACAGACACCGGTTGCGCCAGAGAAGAAAAGGCCAAAGGGCACTTTTCTTTGTTTTGGACAGTAGTGTGTCGAGACGAAGTCTTCTTCGATTTCAGAATCGAAGAAGTAGAGGGGTTAGCCAAAAGACTATTTTTCTTAGGTTGTGCCAGGGCAGTGATGGGCACAAGTTGTGTAGAGGCAGGAACAGGCACAGGTTACGTCAGAGAAGAAAAGGTCAAAGGGCACTTTTCTTTATTTTGGACAGCAGTGTGTCGAGACAAAGTCTCCTTCGATTTCAGAATCGGAGAAGTGGAGGGGTTAGCCAAAAGACTATTTTACTTAGGTTGCGCCAGGGCAGTGATGGGCGCAAGTTGCACAGAGGCAGCAGGTTGTGTCATCGAGGAATTAGGGGTCCAGACAGAGCGCGTCTTGCTCTTAGCAGTGGCAGTAGTGCGCTTGGCACCCCCAGCGTTGATCATGGCCTCATAGGCCGTCTGGTCGACCTGAACGACCAGGGTCTTCTGGGTCTTACCGATCGACGCAGTATCACATTGAGTTGTCACTTTTTCGTTGGAGTAGAAAGTCGTCTCCAGCAAAGTCGCCATTTTGTTTGCGAAAAACAAAAGAGGATTTGATTTCTATAAACTGAGAAAGATTACAAAAAGTACAATTGAATTCTCGTTGACCCATCATGCGAAAGGTACGCCGTTAGGGTGAGTGCGCCCGCGTTCCACTCCTTCGACTAGCTGACCTCGGACCTGGAACATAGTAAGCTTTCCGTTCACTTCTCTGACTTCAATACCCGCCGCCGACCGCTCTGTGATCTTATTCAAGCTAACCCGGATCCTCTCCTTATCGACTCACCTCCCTCTACTTGACTTGAGCTCAGAAACAAGGAAGGCGTCTCCTTTAACTCAAACTCAATTCAAGATCCACTGAAGGGTCTGGTTTGAATTAACATAAAGTGATGTCCGAAATCCCTGGTGTCGACTCTTTTCTGGAGTAGCTTTGTGCCTAGAAACGTCTTCTCTGACTAGAGTCTATAGGAATCTGATCAGAAAACGATCACTTTATCCCTTGGATGATGTGATATCGAGGACACGAGCCTCTGAAGGATGCAACAGCACTTTAGCAGGAGGTTATAATTATTCCTGATCGTTTGAGACTGATTTGAAACTTTATTTATAGAGTTCTGGAAATAACTGTTTAGCAGTAATTCTGGGTTGTGCGAGCTTTAGGTTGCGCGCATGTTCATTTGCGTGAACGGTTACACCGACACTTGCTGTGGACACGTGGCATCGTTTGACAGAGATACGCGTGGTCGTAGGCAGTGTAGTGGGCACGTTCTGCGAAGTTAGTAGCTTGCGCGCCACGTCACCCTCTTCTGGATACTGTTTCATCACCTTGCACGAGCTTCATAAGGTTGTACGGGAGCACAACGTAGCAACTTGCGCGAGCGGTTGCACCAACTGCTGTGGACACGTGGCATCATTTCAGTGAGATGCGCATGGTCGTGAGTATTGTAGTGGACACGTTCTATGTTGCACGCCAAGTCACCATGCTCTGGATAATGTTTGATCACCTTGCGCGAGATTCATCAGGTTATGCGGGGGCACAACGTAGCTGTAACGTCCCAGTCCCAAAATACGTAGGACTAGAACGTAATCATGCCAGCTGTATACATACGAAGTATATGGACCTTCGTATATATACATAAGCTGTAAAATGCAGTAACCACGGTACTAAATCTCATCCACAAAGATAAATATTAATAAAACAACAACTTTGGATTTGTCATGAATACAATCGTTGGGCGGAGACAAATCCACTACCAACAAGTAAGGAAAAATACATGAAAAATACAATGAGTTTGGCGGGCGAAGCGAAGATGATCGAAGTGCAATCATCATTGAGAAAATAGTGACGATCATGGCCACGGCTAGAACACCTGCGAAACACAAGAACACACACCTGGCGAGATAACCAGGTCCCAAGAGGGACGTAACAAGATACATCAACATGCCATATAATACTGAATATAAAATATGCTACAATCAAAGAAAGTGACAAGACACGAATAAGGTAATCTAACCAAACTAAAGTGAACATGCAGTGAGAACAAACCTTTCGTCGCATGAGCCCTGGATGTAATGGGATCTGGTATAGTCCCCACGTGGGCACCAGTGACCGAGAGCATGACGTTGAAAAATGACAGTGGCCAACCTGAGAGGCTCATACTCGTATCTCCAGCGGAGCTTCCGGGTTATAAGGGAAGTGCAATAGAAGCCCATACGACAAGGAATGTTCTCCCCACCCATTGTACATGTCAAGTCGCATCCACGACCATGTATCTCTACTAACTGCTAAGTCTCCTAACACGTCTTTATTAGCAGTTAGTCCTAACGCATGCACATGGGGGATCAGCCCACACACAAGAACCTCTACATGCTACTCATCTCACACATCCTCGTGATATAACTATGTCAAAGTTTATGCAGTGCACTAAGCTAGTGGTAGTCCCTTAAGTCTAAGTCCATATGCAATTAATGGGTAAATAACAAGGTACAACTAATATCACTGAGCAGGCAGTAATCAAGAACTAGAAATAAATGAACAGTGACATGTAATAAAATACAGACTAAAATAAACAGTATAATGGCAAGATATCTTGCCTGGTGTTACGCCTGGTGGTGCGATGATGGAAATGTCATGTTTTGTCCAATAGCCGAGGTCCATGCGAACATGGCCTGAATTTGTGAGAAAATAGGAATACGTGAGTAGTCGTGGTCAATGGTGGAAATCGGAGAGAAATCGTAAAGAACATACTCGTACAAATTTGAAAATATTTATGATACTTAAAACTATGTATAATTTTAAACAAATTAATCTTAAATACATATATATATATATATTTAAAAACCATAATGTGAAACTTACCCCTTTTTTGGTCAAAATATTTTTAAGGTAATACTTTGCGATATAGAGAAATTTTCTTAGGGTTAATACTAGATTGTAAAAGATAAAATTTTGTAGTTCAAAAGTCCTTTAGATAAATTAGTATGCAAGATATAAATATATATATATATATATATGTATATATATATATATATATATATATATATATATATATATATATATATATATATATATATATATATATATATATATTCTTTTCACAATTATTTTTTTAAAATATTAATCAATTTAATTTATAAAATTACAATTTTGAAAATAATATTATTACCAATAATAACAATGGCTACCCATATGTACTTTTAACAAAAATATTAATAATACTACTGTTATTAATGATAATAAAAAATAAAAAATAACAATACTAATCCCTTAAAATCTATCCAGCCCACCCCCTAATAATAATAATAACAATAATATAATAAAATAATAAACTTAGTAATATTTAATAATAATAAATATTAACAGTAGTATATAATAAAAAATAATATTAATAATATTAATGATAATAAACAATTACATTATAAACCGTGAAACTCTACACCTTTCCAACTTTACAGTTGAAATAATTTCAGAGAGAGAGAGGGAAAAGAGGGACGAGGGTTTACCAAGAGCGGCGCTCCGGCGGTTTCGGCGGTTGGCCGGCGGGCGCAGGGTGGAGCGCTCGGCGGTGGAAGGGAAAGAGGCACTCGAGGAAGGAGAGGCGTCGGCGCCGGGGTTCGATGGAGGCGGCGTCGAGAACCCTGAGAGGGTTCCAGTGGGCGGCGACGGTCCGTGGCCGGGGAGGCAGAGAAATCGGAGGGCGCTGGGTGGTGGAGATCGGCGGAGGCGGTGAGCCAGGTCGACTGGGCGGACAGTGGCGATAGGGTTTCCGAACGGCGGCAGCCTGGAGAGGAGCGCCGGATGGGGGTTTTTCAACGGCGGCGGGCGGTGTTCGTCGAGATGTGGTAGCACGCGGTGTGGGGAGCTCGTCCGGGCGGAGGAGTCCCGGTCTGTTCGGTGCGGTGGTGCACCGACTCTGGTGAGGTGTCTCTCCCTTCTCCTATTTCTGGTGGCGGCGGTTGTGATGGTAATGGCGATGGTCGGTTTGATGTGTCGCCGGCGAGTGAGCGCCGGTGACGACGGTGGTGGTGCGTGGAGAAGGTTCTGGTGATGGTCGGGATGGTGATGAGGGCTGTCAAGGATGGTGGCAAGGGAGATGGTGTTGGGTTTATCGGTATGGGGAGTCGGTAAACGTGTCCTGCGAGACACGGGACGAGTTGGTGTCCGGAGCTGTCGGACATGGAAGATGAATGTATTTGTATTGGTGGAGATTATAGTGGATGGGTGGCACGGACACGATGCACAATGGGATAGAAAGTTTTGGTTGAGAATTTTGGAGGAGTACCTCTCCTTTTATAGGAGGTGGGAATACCCAGTTGGATAGGGATTGGGACTAATTTAAATCCCAATAGAAAATATCATAATATAATTTAAATTCGCTTTAAACTTTAAATCGTTCAAATCCAAATCCAATACAAACCTCCACTGATTTAATTCAAATTCCAATGAAATCTTTTCTAATTTAAATTAGCATATTTAACCAAATATTAAAATCAACAAAATCTCAAGTATCATTCCCATATTTAATAAATATAAAAATAATTAATTTCGAAAATTAAGAATATTACTTAAATATTAAATTATAAAATAGCTTTTGTAAATGACAAAATAGATTAATAACCAAATTTCAAATTTCGCAAATATCTAGAATATCTCTTATATAAACAAAATTTCCAAATCACTATTTATTTGCAACCGACGAATAAAATAACCTTTTTATATAAAATAAAAATATTTATAAAATTTTTAATAAAAATATTTTTCTAACATATGTACCTCGATACATATTCGCACTCGTCGAGCAAATACGAAATACAATCTCGCTCGCCACGCAAAAATACGAACTTGTATGTGACGTACGAAGTACAAAATAAATACAAACATATATTTTAAATAAATAAATAAAAAAAAGTATAAAATTAGGGGGCTTACATCCTACCCAACTTAAAAGAATTTGGTCCTCGAAATTTAGGAATAGATAGAATAGGTAGGGTCGAGAGGATAGAAAGAAAATTATTCGAACGAAAGTACGAAAGTACAAAAGAAAATTATTCGAACGAAAGTATGAAATCTTCTTTAGACGAGAACGCAAAAATATTCGACGGGATGGTGAGCGACATTTCAATGGCATCATTTGATCGACTAGAACAAAATTTCGATGGTTTCAGTTTATGATCATGTATATGACAATCAATCAATGACTAAGCTAAATCAACCTTAACATTAACCTTTAAAAAGACAACCGCGTAAGTAGATAATAATTTTTTTTATCATCAATATTCATGTAATCTCTCCATCATAAATCGTTCTTTCCAAAAATTATTTTCGTTCCCCGTCCCTTTAAACAAAACCAATGTGATTATAAATGTACTCTATTTCGTCATAGAATTCTAAATAGCCTCAAATTTTGACTTCCATAATCTTCATAGCTCATTTTTATATATCTTTCCAAGTTATAATTTCCTCTAAAATTAAAAATTTTAAACCTTCAACCAATTTGGCCCAAAAATCTCTTTACTACAAATTTGTATTTATTGGTCAATGTACAATGCATCCTTAGATACCAAGATAAAGTCTGTCTTCAATGTTTGATAAATTTAGAAAACTAACAATATACTTTCATAACTCGGTCACAATTGAAAATTTCCCAAAGTATTTATTAGTCTCTCTCTCGAAAATTTGAATTCAACAATCTCATCTTTTGATGGTGGAAATGAAACTCATCTTAACTTCATATTCATAATCATCTTAGAACTTAATCAAAATGTAAGGGTCCCTTTCTTCAACAATTGGTCATCCTTGAAAGCTAATATCATCATAACACTCTATGCTACCGAAGGCAATCGTCAACATCAAAAATTTGCATCCATAATTGTAATATATAAATTTGGTTCTTAACCACCCACACCTTAAGAATTTCTTCGCTCAATATTTTGTTACCTCGAAACAAATTTGTAAATTTGAGAAGTCTATTTACCTTTGCTTGTTTTATCATCACAATCTAACATTTCTCACTTCATCCATTGGAATTATCACACTTTTTTATTTATGCCCAATAATCTCGTAATTTAACAAACTGTAGTATTTATTCATGTTGTGGGGTTCTCCAATCTATCCTCTACTAACCCAATAGTGTGATGATCAACTTTCATTTCTCATAAAGGAATCATACAAGGAATAAGGTTGTATAAGCCATGGTGGAATCATAGTGAAATATAGGTAAGGCAATTTAATTGAAAGGGAGAAGGGTAAGGGTTGCAATATTGCATGATGAGTAAAAGGTGTTATGGGTCTAAGTAAATCAAGATAATACAAGAAAATAAAATGACAAGGGTTAAGCAGTCAAGATAAAACGCAAAGTTAAGCATTTAACGGATTTAGTAGCTCGCGATCGGCCGAAGATTTGAGTCAAGATTGAGTCCAAATATATAGTCAAAGTATATCGGTACCGTGGTAAGGGTTATGGTTGAGTCTTTATAGCCGAAAAGTCGTACCATAAAAATAGAGTGTAAGGGGACGTGTTTTAGGGGGACATGATATACCTACATGAAGGTGAGCTTGTCTAGGTCTTGCATGTGAAATTTGTTGGAAGGAAAAGTCTAGTGTTGTGCTCCAAATATCAAAGTCATGATAGGGAACGCCGAATGATCAAAAATAGAAAGTGGGTTTTCATAAGATACTAATTAATGCACAAAATAAAAGGTTAAAGCATAAAGATAATTTAGAAAATCTTTTAGATCGAGGTAAAGATAGGTTAGAGAGAGAGTTTCTAGAAAAAGTTCATAGATAAGGGTATGGTCAAGGGGATGGTTCTTAGTTTCAAACAATTTGATGGTCATGAATAATGATCTAGTTTTGAGGGAAGGTCGAGTAAGTCAAAGATATGTTTATCAGTTTGGTCGATGACTAACTATACTTGTGTATATGCAATATCATAGTCATAGGTGGCATGGCAATCTAATGTAGAATACTTCTATCTCACTAGGGTGAACTTACTTGCTTCTTGGTCTTCTACCAATATATGATCTAATCTGAAATTTCAAGTTCCTCGAAATTTTCTCAATAAAATTTCCAAGATACTTTGCCAAAATTTTAATTATCTTAGACTGTCAACTTTAATCACAATTTTAAATCTCTAGTCAATCTCGAAACAACCCTTGTATATCGCAACTTGAATAATAACCCTCTTTTTTCTCATATCTTAAACTCAACATTTAATAAGTTTATCCGTCGAAATTCATACTACCAATATAGAATATTTAAATAACTCCCAAATTTATATATCCTTCAAATGTGTCTATCTAGCTTCCAATAAGTCACAACTACTCTTCAAAAGTAATTCTCCCTTTTTTTTCCAAAATTTAAATATCCAAAATCAAGGTTTTTTTTTAAATCAAATCTAAATAGCTTTATAAATCATAGATCATGGGACACAATTTGAATTTTAAATTTTCTTTCAAATTCGATTTCATATCTTCCAAAAATTTTTAAACAAAACTTTTTACCATCATCTCTTCAAGCTCAAAATTAAATACTTATAATTCGTAAATCCTAGAATCAATTTAAAACCTCAAGCTCTCTAATAAATCGTAAATCATAACCCTCCACATTCTCTAGTCATTTACAAAATCACAACTTATAAAATTTAAACACATTAATAAATTCGAGATATACTTTAACATATTCAATCCAGCTTGAACTTTATCGTAAATCATGTGTCACAATTTAAAGATGTTTTCCAATTCGGTTTCATATCCCAATAATTCATAAACTATTTCACAATTTCCCAAAATCATAAATCATAATTTGTTTTCTCGATCTAGCTATTCTCTTGTATATACCACCATGTAATAGCAAAATAAAATTCCAACTATCCTTTGAAGGCGATAATATGATACTACCCAACTTGAAATTAACTAATCCTAAAAATCATATTTCTAGGAAAATAAATGCATTTATAGCTCAAATAAAATCTCCATGCATATTAATTGTCAATACAATCCATCTAGCCATGTGTTTAACCTATGGCATATACTAGTGTAGTGATCTTACTAAACACGAAACTAAGAATTTACGGTAGAAGGAGTCAAGCAAGATGCAAATCAAGGAGGTCGAACGAGAGTTCAGAATTTAAAGTCAAGGAAGGATGTCAAGCAAGTGGATGAGATTCTAAACTCTAATCCTATGTTGCAGGCCCGTTCGGTACAATCATGTAACCGAAACGACAAACTGGCCTGCATGGGCCACCACAAAAACATGTAACGCCCCAGTCCTAAAATACGTAGGACTAGAACATAATCATGCCAGTTGTATACATACGAAGTATATGGACCTTCGTATATATACATAAGCTGTAAAATACAGTAACCACGGTACTAAATCTCATCCACAAACATAAATATTAATAAAACAGCAACTTTGGATTTGTCATGAATGCAATCGTTGGGCAGAGACAAATCCACTACCAACAAGTAAGGAAAAATATATGGAAAATACAATGAGTTTGGCGGGCGAAGCGAAGACGATCGAAGTGCAATCATCCTTGAGAAAATAGTGACGATCATGGCCATGGCTAGAAAACCTGCGAAACACAAGAACACACACCTAGCGAGACAACCAGGTCCTGAGAGGGACGTAACAAGATACATCAACATGCCATATAATACTGAATATAAAATATGCCACAATCAAAGAAAGTGACAAGACACAAATAAGGTAATCTAACCAAACTAAAGTGAACATGCAGTGAGAACAAACCTTTCGTCGTATGAGCCCTGGCTGTAATGGGATCTGGTATAGTCCCCACGTGGGCACTAGTGACCGAGAGCATGACGTTAAAAAATGATAGTGGCCAACCTGAGAGGCTCATACCCGTATCTCCAGCGGAGTTTCCGGGTTATAAGGGAAGTACAATAGAAGCCCATACGACAAGGAATGTTCTTCCCTCCCAATGTACATGTCAAGTCGCATCCACGACCATGTATCTCTACTAACTGCTAAGTCTCCTAACACACCTTTATTAGCAGTTAGCCCTAACGCATGCACATGGGGGATCAGCCCACACACAAGAACCTCTACATGCTACTCATCTCACACATCCTCGTGATATAACTGTGTCAAAGTTTATGCAATGCACTAAGATAGTGGTAGTCCCTTAACTCTAAGTCCATATGCAATCAAAGGGTAAATAACAAGGTACAACTAATATCACTGAGCAGGCAGTAATCAAGAACTAGAAATAAATGAACAGTAACATGTAATAAAATACAGGCTAAAATAAACAGTATAATGGCAAGGTATCTTGCCTGGTGTTACGCCTGGTGGTACGATGATGGAGATGTCATATTTTGTCCAATAGCCGGGGTCCATGCGAACATGGCCTGAATTTGCGAAAAAATAGGAATGCGTGAGTAGTCGTGGTCAATGGTGGAAATCGGAGAGAAATCGTGAAGAACATACTCGTACAAATTTGAAAATATTTATGATACTTAAAACTATGTATAATTTTAAACAAATTAATCTTAAATACATATATATATATATATATATATATATATATATATATATATATATATATATATATATATATATATATTTAAAAACCATAATGTGAAACATACCCCTTTTTTTAGTCAAAATATTTTTAAGGTAATACTTTGCGATATAGAGAAATTTTCTTAGGGTTAATACTAGATTGTAAAAGATGAAATTTTGTAGTTCAAAAGTCCTTTAGATAAATTAGTATGCAAGATTTATATATATATATATATATATATATATATATATATATATATATATATATATATATTATATATACATATTAAATATATATATATATATATAAATATTATTTTCATAATTATTTTTTTAAAATATTAATCAATTTAATTTATAAAATTAAAAATTTGAAAATAATATTATTACCAATAATAAAAATGGATACCCATATGTACTTTTAACAAAAATATTAATAATACTACTGTTATTAATGATAATAAAAAATAATAATACTAATCCCTTAAAATCTATTCAGCCCACCCCCTAATAATAATAATAACAATAATATAATAAAATAATAAACTTAGTAATATTTAATAACAATAAATATTAACAGTAGTATATAATAAATAATAATATTAATAATATTAATGATAATAAACAATTACATTATAAACTGTGAAACTCTACACCTTTCCAACGTTACAGTTGAAATAATTTCAGAGAGAGAGAGAGAGAGGAAAAAAAGGGACGAGGGTTTACCAAGGGCGGCGCTCCGGCGGTTTCGGCGGTTGGCCGGCGGGCACTGGGTGGAGCGCTCGACGGTGGAAGGGAAAGAGGCGCTCGAGGAAGGAGAGGCGTCGGCGCCGGGGTTCGATGGAGGCGGCGTCGAAAACCCGGAGAGGGTTCCAGTGGGCGGCGGCGGTCCGCGGCCGGGGAGGCGGAGAAATCGGAGGGCGCTGGGAGGTGGAGATCGACGGAGGCGGTGAGCTAGGTCGACTGGGCGGACAGTGGCGATAGGGTTTCCGAACGGCGGCAGCCTGGAAAGGAGTTTCGGATGGGGGTTTTCCAATGGCGGCAGGCGGTGTTCGTCGAGATGTAGTAGCACGCGGTGTGGGGAGCTCGTCCGGGCGGAGGAATCCCGGTTTGTACGACGCGGTGGCACGCCGACTCAGGTGAGGTGTCTCCCCCTTCTTCTATTTCTGGTGGCGGCAGTTGTGATGGTAATAGCGATGGTCGGTTAGATTTGTCGCCGGCGAGTGAGCGCCGGTGACGACAGTGGTGGTACGTGGCGAAGGTTCTGGTGATGGTCGGGATGGTGATGAGGGATGTCAAGGACGGTGCCAAGGGAGACGGTATTGGGTTTGTCGGTATGGGGAGTCGGTAAACGTGTCCTGCGAGACACGGGACGAGTCGGTGTCCGGAGCTATCAGATACGGAAGAAGAATGTATTTGTATTGGTGGGGATTATAGTGGATGGGTGGCACGGACACGATGCACAATGGGGTAGAAAGTTTTGGTTGAGAATTTTGGAGGAGTACCTCTCCTTTTATAGGAGGTGGGAATACCCAGTTGGATAGGGATTGGGATTAATTTAAATCCTAATAGAAAATATCATAATATAATTTAAATTCGCTTTAAACTTTAAATCGTTCAAATCCAAATCCAATACAAACCTCCACTGATTTAATTCAAATTCCAATGAAATCTTTTCTAATTTAATTTAGCATATTTAACCAAATATTAAAATCAACAAAATCTCAAGTATCATTCCCATATTTAATAAATATAAAAATAATTAATTTCGAAAATTAAGAATATTACTTAAATATTAAATTATAAAATAGCTTTTGTAAATGACAAAATAGATTAATAACCAAATTTCAAATTTCGCAAATATCTAGAATATCTCTTATATAAACAAAATTTCCAAATCACTATTTATTTGCAACTGACGAATAAAATAACCTTTTTATATAAAATAAAAATATTTATAAAATTAATAATAAAAATATTTTTCTAACATATGTACCTCGACACATATTCGCACTCGTCGAGCAAATACGAAATGCAATCTCGCTCGCCACGCAAAAATGCGAACTTGTATGTGACGAACGAAGTACAAAATAAATACAAACATATATTTTAAATAAATAAATAAAAAAATGTATTAGAAAATTAGGGGGCTTACAGTAGCAACATGTGCCTGGGTTCAACTTTGCGCAACCTGACACATTGCGCAAACTGTAGCTGACTAAATCTTCTCGAGCACCGTATTTGTACAGAATTCGAACGGATTTTTCTTGATATACGTGTTGTCAGTTGTCAGGTAATGATGATATTGTTATAGTATTTCGAGGAATCTGCCACGTGTCTTTCACGCAACCTGAAGTTGGCGCAACCTTAGATGGGCGCAACCTGATGTGGCGCAACTTGATATAGGCGCAACCTGATATGGTGCAATCTATTGATAAGATGATTTTTGATGAGATGACTTCTGGGTGAGGAGCATAGCTTAATTTTTAGCCTCTACAACAAGTAGTGTGATGGTAGAAAGAAACGGATCTACCTAGTATGAGTCACCTTCCTAACCTCTATCAAGCATGAAGGAAGGGGTAATAATTACGGTAGAAGGAATCAAGCTTGATGCAAATCAAGAAAGTCAAGCGAGAGTTCGAAAATAGAATCAAGGAAGAAGGTCAAGTATGTGAATGAGATCCTAGACTTTAATCTTATGTGCAGGCTTGATTGGTACGGTAAAGTAACCAACAATTTATCTTGACCTGCATAGGCTACCACAAAAATATGTAATGCCCCAGTCCCAATGCTTTGGACTAGACATGCCAGCAGTATACATACGAAGCATACTCCAATATATAGAACCCTCGTATGTATACATAAGCTATAAAATGCAGTAGAAACCATAACAACTAATCTCATCCATATAATAAAAAATAAAAGATATCGTATATTCAACTACGAAATGTCTTTGTACAATATGTTGGGCATAGAAAAATCTACTACCAACAGTTTAAAAGTGAGGAATACATGAACAATGGAAGCATTTGATAACAAAGTAAAGGACGATCCAAGAGCAATCATCTTCGAATGGATATTGAAGATCAGGTCCTTGGCTAGAAGTACCTGCAAAATACAATAGCATACACCTTGAGATATCACCAGTTCCTCAGAGGGACGTAACAAGATACATAATATCATGCCATATAAGCTGAATATAAACTGCTCAATTATTAGTCAAATCGGATTATAACATGGTCCAATACTCCACCACTGAACTAGCGTACCATCCCCCCAACAAAAGAAGGACAGAAGATAGCACCCTAATCCATGATGAAGTATATTCTCGTGCCATGCATCCAATATAGTATCTGAAGCACAACAAGGTTCAGTACCTTCTCATTGAAGTAGTGAGTCACACCTACAACCAACCAAGGATAAGATGTGGTAAACTAGTCCACGACAAGTTACTGTTCCAAGCCACGGTCAGATGCAAGACCCAAACCAATATAAGTGAATGCAGTTTTAAGAACATCCTCCAATGCATGGGCCCTGGCTAAAATGGGATCGGCATGGTCCCCCCTTGGTGCACCAAAGGCTCAGGAAGAGCATAACGTTTCGAAGAACGTTAGTGGCCGTCAGTATCCATGGATAATCTCACACCGTATCTCCAACGGAGCTTCCGGATCACAAAAGGTAAGTGTATAGTAGCCCATACGCTAAGGAATTATCCTCTCCGCCCCATGCCTACTATGTTGTATCAACAATACATAATCTCTATTAACCGCTAAGTCAAACTAATCATGCAACACTATTACCGATTAATCTTATCATACGACTTATACGTACTGGTGGCCAGCCAGTCAAGCATGTCCGAGTTCTATATAAGACTCGCAACTCCGTGGTAAAAATGTGTCAAGGCCTATGAATGCAACACACAAAGGGTAGTCCCTTAAATCAAAGTTCAATGTGTATAAAAATAGTACATAGCAGGAAATATAACTGAACATTAAAATTCTATCTAATTATGCCATGTATCACAGTTTATTTTATATAAAGTAAATAATAAGTAGATGCATGAAATATGAGCTAAAATAAATAGACAGCAAATGACAAGGTATCTTGCCTGAGGGTAGTGCAAGAAGTAGCAAAATCCAACGATCAGAATCATCATCAATGATGTCAAAATCCACAAACGTCCTCGGATGCTAATATAAACACCACAGACATTTCCAGAATAAGAAAAATAGCAAGAATAGACTTTCACGACCCGCACCCTAGAATAAGGGCACGAGACGTGGGTACGTCCAGCCTACGCCGCAGTGTCGGCAGTAGAACGCTGTCCTAGGTCAAACATCTAACAATATAAAGGTACATGTACAGTATATACACTCTGAATGTAGGTGACATAGAAAATACAGTCTCAATCACATCTAAGGTAGAGCATGATAAAAGATAGATAAAATATGAAATCCACAAAGAGATACCGCAGATAGAAGTCTAAGTGTCTAAGATACACAAACCCATAAAACATCTCAAATCTCAAATACAGTAATCCATAAAGTAAATACAACTCAAGACAACTAAAATAACTATCTATACAACCTCTACTGTGTCTCTTCTAGGCTAGCAGGCAACCTCCAAGCTATCTGTAAAATTTATCAACATGTCCAGTCAGGATAGGAGCGAGCACAAAACATCTCACGCAGTTCGTATCAAGTTAGGAAATATAAAGTATGCAATAGAGTAAGATACAAAAAACGCAGAAAGAAGAATGTATATGAAAAACAGCAGAGATTTGATATTAGGAAATATCTATATATGATAAGTAAGAACCGTAAGCAATATTTGATTTAGAGTACAATACGGTTATGTAAACGGTTTAGGACAATGCAATGGTAACTCCATTGTACGTGAGTGCACAATGGACATATACAATAGTTATACAATGTTGCACAATCGGATTTGATTACATAACCAATTCTACTCTCCCTCTCCAATTAATACACAAGGATCCACTCCAGTTACGTTATCTTATACAATAGTGTACAATGTTATACAATAGATGTACAATGTTATACAATAGTTGTACAATGGTCTATCCATAGGACTCATGTGATAATGAGAGTACAATATGTACAATGAGTATACAAGGATAAGAGTATTCAATAAATACAATATGTAAGTGAAACGCACATCACAATATGTATTTAGTGAATACAAGGGGATAACATCTCAAAAGAAGATCCATATAGTACCAATCCGTGATAACAATCATGTCAGCATCAAGTACAGTAATCTAGAGTAAGAATGTAAATCCAGACAAGTATGAAACGGTCAGAGAATGTACTCGCCTGAAAACATGAACAGCTGATAGGTATAGAGGTCCAACTGAAGCCACGGAGTCCTATTTAAAGCAACACAGGTTACAAGGTGTTCAAGTTGTAATAAATGAATTTCTACAAGCAATCTATATTATTCTAGGCGCTTCTAAGTCAAATCAACTCTAGGTCAACTCCGGTAAACAATCTAGTCAAACTAGGTCAAGTGTTGACTTACTGTAACACCCAATTTTCTGAAATTGGGGTATTTTTGAAAATTTATTATTTTTATTATTTATTAGTGGTATTTTAGTCATAATATGATTTTGGGTGATTTTAGTTAAGTTAAACTATTTTCTAAAGTCATGACTTATGACTTTGTGACTTTACTAGTATAACCCTAGAGATTTCATAACCTAGAGACTAACCATGATCATGTGAGCCTAGCCATAGGTTTAGAACATCAAATTAGGGCTTTTTGACCAAAAGGGTATTTTGGTAATTTTCTAGACTTTATTTGTGATTATGTGATTTTTAATATTATTTAATTCTTGGTAGGTCTCATGATTAGTCACTAACCTATCCTACCCTAAACTAGAAGTTAGCCACTAACCTAGAATCATTAGGGTGATGTTTTGGTCATGGGATAAAGGGTTAAATATCAAGATATTAACTTTAAGGATATTTTCCTTAAACAAATCAAAATATCTAGAACCCTTTAGGCTAAAGTCCATGCCTTAGCCATGAAGGAAGGCAAGGATACCCCCCCCATGCTTGGCCGGCCAAGGGCACCCCCCTTGGCAGCCCACCCATGTTATAAACCCCATGGATTTATTCATGAACAAAATTACATGAAATTAAATCCACAAAATTCCCTTTTCCTTCAACCCTTGATAACTTGATCATTCTTGATCCAAATTGACTCTAGTCTCTTGCATTGGAACCCTACAACATCTAGGGAGCTAAGGGAAGCTAGAAATTCAGAATTTGGGAGCTTGGGCATCATCGAGTTGGAGATCACACAACCCCATTATCATTGCTTTTCCTTGGATTTGCACAATAGGTATTTTCTCACAAACCTAGTCAAATTCCTATTTTTCTTTCATAAATGCATTCATATAGGAATGACAATACTGTAGGTAAAGTTTGGTGGGATTTTGATGTGTTTTGGTGTCCGTATCGGACACGTATCGTAGGGCTAAAACCCTTGTTTGGTGAAATGCCACAATGGATTCGATATGGTCGATTTGTGAAACAAATTATACAAACTAGAAGCCCTAGACTTGCTGATCACTAATCAAGTAGACTGAGCACATTATCGTGCTGTGTCCGTGTACAAACTGGACACGAACCGACCGCACGAGCCCATCGTGCATGCCCTGCTACCCGACCCTTCGTGCGCACAGCACAGGCCACTAGGACACGAAATATTTGACACAAACAAGGGGGCAATGTCTGCAAACATGCCCCCAAAGTCTCGTGTCGCGTCGTGTCATGTCGTATCGAGTAAGAAAACTCACTCGTACTGGATACGCGCTGTCAGCGCACACGCGCGCACGCACAACTTTGAGTGTGTCGTGTCGCATGGACACAACACTAGAGTGTCTCGTAGTGACACGGGCATGAAGCCCTATACGTGGCGTACATGTAGACACGAGCACGTGGTGCTTCGTGTCCTGTGTCGCGTGTACGATGCGTGTAACCGCGTGCACGACACTGTTATTCGTGCGCGTGTCAGGAATTTACCCGAGTGGTTGTTTTGCGTGTTTGGACACGCGAAACTGTGTCGTGGTGTCGTGTCAGTGACCTAGGACACTAGTGTATGTGTGGGGTGTCAGTTACCAACCCTTGGTTGCGAGCCTTAGCTCGTTTGGTTGCGTGTATTTCGAATTACCCCATTCGAGTGCACTGTGCACTGTCAACAGTTTTGGGGGATTATTTTCCAGTTTTGGAAATCGAGTTTCAAATCGATTTTTTTCATGTTTAATACATTGGACTAGTGTATTTTAGTGTGTATATGTGTAGTACATATGTATTTGAGGGTGTGGGTCGATTTTAGGGAGAATTGGTGGTGTGTGTGTAGTTATATATATATACATATGTGTGTATATATGTATTGTGTGTGTGTGTGTTTGGGGGAGCCTTTGGTTCCAGAATTCCTGGAACCCCCCCTGTCCTGACCCTATTCCAGACCTCTCTCCCTCTCTCTCACTGTCTCACTCTCTCTCTCATTCAGTCTCTCTCTCTCTTTCCCTTTGTCTCTATATATATATATATAGTATATGTATGAGTTATATATATAGGTATATATATATATATATTGATGTATATGTATATTGTATTAGGTCTCTTTATGTATGTATAGTGTATTATAAGTATATGGGTTGTATTATATATGTTATTCATATATTGGGTATATAGATATTGGGTGGTGGTTAGATAGTGTATATCTATATATATAGATATATATATATATATATATATATATATATATATATATATATATATATATATATGAGACTTTTAGTTATAGGTTTATATGAAAACCTAGACTATGGCCAAGGTTATTGGCCCATGGTCTTGGGACTAACCCCATTTAACCTACAGGCCCAAAACAACAACAAATTGACCCTTGTTGACTAAGGGTTGATCAAAGTCAACCTTAGGTCAAACTTGACCTAGTAGACCTAGATTGAACTTAAATTAACCCAGAATGACTAGTTTGACATTGGTTGACCTAACTTGACTAGTAGACTAGTTTGACTAGATAATTGACCATTGTTGACCAAGTCAACTATAGGTCAACCATGACCTAATTGACCTAGAAATGGTTTGGATAGACTTAAGAGGACTTGTTGACTAAGTTTGACTAAACCCTAGGCTATTAACTAGTTGGTTTAGGTTTGACCTATATATAAGTATATTATTGTGACTTGGGTTTTGTGGAAGACCTATGTAGATTAAGATATGTATGGGGTTGAGTTAGATACTTAGAGTTGAGTCATGACTTGAGATTGGAATGTGGGATTAGCTTGAATATAGGATTAAGGTTGGTATTATATATATGTATATATATGTGTGGTATACTTGTATAGGTATTGGTTATACCTTAACCTTGTGGTATTGACTTAGATAGTTGACCATTGACTTAATCACCTTGCTGACTGGTCCTTGTTTGACCAATACCTTAGTTGGTCTAAGTTTGACCTAGACTTGATCCAGATTGATCATGTTGACTAGTATTTGACTAGTTTGATTAGAATGTTGACCAAGTTTGACTTTGACCTAGATTGGCTTAGAATTCATATAGATTGCATTGTAGATTTTATTACCTTCATTTTGGACATGTCATAACTGTATTACTCTATTTTAGGACATTGTGACCCTGGTACAGACATCTGATATTACACTACTCTTTCCAGAGTGTCAGGCGAGTACATTCTCTGATAGTTCTTTCATTTACTTGTCATTTACTGTATTTCAGTTCTAGTTAGCTATATGAGATTCTCTGTACAAACACGATTATTATTGCTGGATCCATTACATGCGACACTCATTTATTCATGTCTGGCCTCTATATCTGGAATCACTACTGGCATCACCCTACTGGAATCATTTCTGGAATCTTTGGCTGGACTCATACTGGTTGTAGTGTTGGATTATGGATTCACTTGTGGGCGGGGAAATACTTGAGTAGACATGTGAATATACCTAAAATCTGGAACCACCTCCCTTGGAACTATTCTGGAATGCTAGCCATTCCACACTTGGCCGAGTGTGCGATGTGCCTGATTACCCCTAGCCGTTTACATGTTGATCTCAGTATTTTAAAACACACTGTTAGAGTATAGTCTGGACTTACCCTGGAATCATGGATCACTTCTGGACTCATTTTTACTGGACTCGTCTTGTACTGGAATCATCTAGTATTGGATTATATGGACTGGACTCACACTGGGATTACATTTTATACTGTCTGGACTTATACCATGTTATTTTAGTTCAGCTAGTTTACTACAGTCTTCTTTGCCATGATTTCTTCTCTTGTTAGTTACTTTACTTTCCTTGTACCCTCACTGTTTCTCTACATCATTATCTGTATAAAACTGCCATGCTTATCTGTATAACTGTCTAAAAACTGCTTTATAGTCTTTGTCATTTACTTGGGATTTCTAGATGAGATGTGCTCGTTCCTGTCCTGATTGGACCTGTTGAAAATATTATAGATGATACTCCTGACGACACATGCCCTACTTACCATGGACCTGGCGAGGGATTAGCTACCTTTGGTTCCGACTCTCAGGAGTGATTCAGGAGTTTAGCTAGTAGACTTACTTAGCTTTCATGTTTTGAGCTTGTTTGTATTAAACTGGAGATATTGAGTTGTATTAGAGTTTGTTTGAGATATTATTGTTATTATTTTAGTAGTTTAATTTCTGTTGTTGTTAGTTGGTATCTAGATTTCTGCGTTATCTTATCGTGCTTAGACTGTGATTGAGTATATCATATCTTTTACTTGTCCTCCCTTCGGAGTTGAAATCTTGGCAAGTACATTATATATACTGCATGAGATTAGTTAGCAACCTAGGATAGCGTTCTACCGCCGACACTGCGGCGTAGGCTGGACGTACCCACTTCTCGTGCCCCTACACAGGGTGCGGGTCGTGACACGTTTTTAGTTGTGGCCCATGCAGGTCTCGAGTTTATGTAGTGGTATTCGAACTAGAGTATCACTACAGCCTGTGATAGGATTTGATAATAGGCTTAGAGAGAGGATACTCAATCACAACTAGGAAATTTCCATGGATTTGAATCTACTGACTATTGTTCAAATCTGTATAATCTATTTCATATTGTCCTTTGATACTATCATCCTTGTACCGTTATTGACTTCCTTGTTGATCTGTCTTCAGGATGGTGGAGACACGATCACAGCGTCTCGGTCTAGGTGACACCACTGAGAGGTCTGCCACCTCTCGTCCAGTTCACCAGGACCCAGGGACCACAGCTCCCCTTACTCCAGCTCATGTGGGAGCTTCTGCCACATTTGGGGGTGCATCTCTACTTATTCGGGGGACCATCCCAGCTACCCCAGACATGCCTCCCCCGCAGTTTCGTCAGCCACAGTTTCAGCAGCACCAGCAGCACCAGCAGTACCAGCAGGAGTACCAGCAGCAGATGCCATCTGGATTTGTGGATGCTGCACAGATGTTTACATATTTCCAGCAGTTCCTAGAGTCGCAGCAGACCCAGCAGCAGCGTCAGACGACGGCATTTACTAGAGGCATTGATGAGGTCCATCAGCTGGCTAGAGCGACGATGGAGAGGTTGGCAGTCCAGCCACAGGGAGGATTGGAACAGCCACGACAGCAGAAGATTCTGGGCATTCAGGAGTTCAAGAAGATGAACCCCAGGGACTTCTTGGGGACAGAGGGGATTCTTTATGCTGATGACTGGATTGAGCACATTGAAGAGATCTTCCGACTGGCGGAGATACCAGCCGGACTCCAGATAGAGGCAGCAGCCAACCAGATGCGGGATCTTGCCCGTACCTGGTATCAGACGGACCCGAGAGTAGGCACTCCAGGACATACATGGAGAGTTTTCAAGGAGCTCTTCAAGAGGAAATTTTTCCCGGATCAGGCAGTCGGTGCTTTGGAGACCCAGTTCGAGAACCTGGTTTAGGGGAACCAGACTGTAGAGGAGTATTCTGGTGAGTTTTGCCGGTTGAGCAGATTTGTGGAGGGCCTTAGCGAGACAGCGAAGGCAAGGAGATTCAGGAAGGGCTTGGTCAAGGAGGTCAAGTCCTTGACCAAGAGTGACAGGAATGCCACCTTTGAGGAGATCCTGACAGGAGCGATGGCAGCTGAGGATGATCTTGAGCTGAAGCTCAAGGGGGGCCGCGACGCTCAGGGAGCCAGTAGCAGTGGAGGTCAGGCCAAGAGGCCTCACATTCAGCAGGCACCTGTTAGAGTTCAGCATCAGCCTCGAGGACAGGATCAGAGGATGCAGAGTTGTGGGTATTGCAAGAAGGTAGGGCATATTTGGGAGTCTTGTAGGAGGAGGCTGAAAGTTTGTCTATTTTGTGGCTCTGGTGCCCACAAGATGATAGATTGTCCAGTTGTACCTCCTTATGAGGGTGCTAGGCCACCTGTAGCTCAGCACCAGAGGGGTGGAGCTTTTGCGATGACGGTCGAGGAGACCAACGCTGCAGGTGACGGGTTAGCAGGTTTGTCTTTCCTGTCCATCTTTTCCATCTTGTTGTGTGATTCCATTAGTACCTGTCAGGATATGCTTGTGATATGCAAGATAGCATAGTTACCCTTTTGAGACTATAGAATCATGACCAGTAGGTCTATGATTGCATGTTATCTTTTGACTTTGATTGACTGGGGGTGTGACCTAGAAGGAGTACGACCATCTTAATTTCGAGGACGAAATTCTTCTAAGGTGGGTAGACTTGTAACACCCAGTTTTCTGAAATTGGGGTATTTTTGAAAATTTATTATTTTTATTATTTATTAGTGGTATTTTAGTCATAATATGATTTTGGGTGATTTTAGTTAAGTTAAACTATTTTCTAAAGTCATGACTTATGACTTTGTGACTTTACTAGTATAACCCTAGAGATTTCATAACCTAGAGACTAACCATGATCATGTGAGCCTAGCCATAGGTTTAGAACATCAAATTAGGGCTTTTTGACCAAAAGGGTATTTTGGTAATTTTTTAGACTTTATTTGTGATTATGTGATTTTTAATATTATTTAATTCTTGGTAGGTCTCATGATTAGTCACTAACGTATCCTACCCTAAACTAGAAGTTAGCCACTAACCTAGAATCATTAGGGTGATGTTTTGGTCATGGGATAAAGGGTTAAATATCTAGATATTAACTTTAAGGATATTTTCCTTAAACAAATCAAAATATCTAGAACCCTTTAGGCTAAAGTCCATGCCTTAGCCATGAAGGAAGGCAAGGACACCCCCCCCCCATGCTTGGCCGGCCAAGGGCACCCCCCTTGGCAGCCCACCCATGTTATAAACCCCATGGATTTATTCATGAACAAAATTACATGAAATTAAATCCACAAAATTCCCTTTTCCTTCAACCCTTGATAACTTGATCATTCTTGATCCAAATTAACTCTAGTCTCTTGCATTGGAACCCTACAACATCTAGGGAGCTAAGGGAAGCTAGAAATTCAGAATTTGGGAGCTTGGGCATCATCGAGTTGGAGATCACACAACCCCATTATCATTGTTTTTCCTTGGATTTGCACAATAGGTATTTTCTCACAAACCTAGTCAAATTCCTGTTTTTCTTTCATAAATGCATTCATATAGGAATAACAATACTGTGGGTAAAGTTTGGTGGGATTTTGATGTGTTTTGGTGTCCGTATCGGACACGTATCGTAGGACTAAAACCCTTGTTTGGTGAAATGCCACAATGGATTCGATATGGTCGATTTGTGAAACAAATTATACAAACTAGAAGCCCTAGACTTGCTGATCACTAATCAAGTAGACTGAGCACATTATCGTGCTGTGTCCGTGTACAAACTGGACACGAACCGACCGCACGAGCCCATCGTGCATGCCCTGCTACCCGACCCTTCGTGCGCACAGCACAGGCCACTAGGACACGAAATATTTGACACAGACAAGGGGGCAATGTCTGCGAACATGCCCCCAAAGTCTCGTGTCGCATCGTGTCGTGTCGAGTGAGAAAACTCACTCGTACTGGACACGCGCTGTCAGCGCACACGCGCGCGCGCACAACTTTGAGTGTGTCGTGTCGCATGGACACGATACTAGAGTGTCTCGTAGTGACACAGGCATGAAGCCCTATATGTGGCATACACGTAGACACGAGCACGTGGTGCTTCGTGTCCTGTGTCGCGTGTACGACGCGTGTAACCGCGTGCACGACACTGTTATTCGTGCGCGTGTCAGGAATTTACCCGAGTGGTTGTTTTGCGTGTTTGGACACGCGAAACTGTGTCGTGGTGTCGTGTCAGTGACTTAGGACACTAGTGTATGTGTGGGGTGTCAGTTACCAACCCTTGGTTGCGAGCCTTAGCTCGTTTGGTTGCGTGTATTTCGAATTACCCCATTCGAGTGCACTGTGCACTGTCAACAGTTTTGGGGGATTATTTTCCAGTTTTGGAAATCGAGTTTCAAATCGATTTTCTTCATGTTTAATACATTGGACTAGTGTATTTTAGTGTGTATATGTGTAGTACATATGTATATGAGGGTGTGGGTCGATTTTGGGGAGAATTGGTGGTGTGTGTGTGTAGTTATATATATATACATATGTGTGTATATATGTATTGTGTGTGTGTGTGTTTGGGGGAGCCTTTGGTTCCAGAATTCCTGGAACCCCCCCTGTCCTGACCCTATTCCAGACCTCTCTCCCTCTCTCTCACTGTCTCACTCTCTCTCTCATTCAGTCTCTCTCTCTCTCTTTTCCTTTGTCTCTATATATATATATAGTATATGTATGAGTTATATATATAGGTATATATATATATATATTGATATATATGTATATTGTATTAGGTCTCTTTATGTATGTATAGTGTATTATAAGTATATGGGTTGTATTATATATGTTATTCATATATTGGGTATATGGATATTGGGTGGTGGTTAGATAGTGTATATCTATATATATAGATATATATATATATATATATATATATATATATTTATGAGACTTTTAGAAAAATATATATATATATATATATATATATGAGACTTTTAGTTATAGGTTTATATGAAAACCTAGACTATGGCCAAGGTTATTGGCCCATGGTCTTGGGACTAACCCCATTTGACCTACAGGCCCAAAACAACAACAAATTGACCCTTGTTGACTAAGGGTTGATCAAAGTCAACCTTAGGTCAAACTTGACCTAGTAGACCTAGATTGAACTTAAATTAACCCAGAATGACTAGTTTGACATTGGTTGACCTAACTTAACTAGTAGACTAGTTTGACTAGATAATTGACCATTGTTGACCAAGTCAACTATAGGTCAACCATGACCTAATTGACCTAGAAATGGTTTGGATAGACTTAAGAGGACTTGTTGACTAAGTTTGACTAAACCCTAGGCTATTAACTAGTTGGTTTAGGTTTGACCTATATATAAGTATATTATTGTGACTTGGGTTTTGTGGAAGACCTATGTAGATTAAGATATGTATGGGGTTGAGTTAGATACTTAGAGTTGAGTCATGACTTGAGATTGGAATGTGGGATTAGCTTGAATATAGGATTAAGGTTGGTATTATATATATGTATATATATGTGTGGTATACTTGTATAGGTATTGGTTATACCTTAACCTTGTGGTATTGACTTAGATAGTTGACCATTGACTTAATCACCTTGCTGACTGGTCCTTGTTTGACCAATACCTTAGTTGGTCTAAGTTTGACCTAGACTTGATCCAGATTGATCATGTTGACTAGTATTTGACTAGTTTGATTAGAATGTTGACCAAGTTTGACTTTGACCTAGATTGGCTTAGAATTCATATAGATTGCATTGTAGATTTCATTACCTTCATTTTGGACATGTCATAACTGTATTACTCTATTTTAGGACATTGTGACCCTGGTACAGACATCTGATATTACACTACTCTTTCCAGAGTGTCAGGCGAGTACATTCTCTGATAGTTCTTTCATTTACTTATCATTTACTGTATTTCAGTTCTAGTTAGCTATATGAGATTCTCTGTACAAACACGATTATTATTGCTGGATCCATTACATGCGACACTCATTTATTCATGTCTGGCCTCTATATCTGGAATCACTACTGGCATCACCCTACTGGAATCATTTCTGGAATCTTTGGCTGGACTCATACTGGTTGTAGTGTTGGATTATGGATTCACTTGTGGGCGGGGAAATACTTGAGTAGACATGTGAACATACCTAAAATCTGGAACCACCTCCCTTGGAACTATTCTGGAATGCTAGCCATCCCACACTTGGCCGAGTGTGCGATGTGCCTGATTACCCCTAGCCGTTTACATGTTGATCTCAGTATTTTAAAACACACTGTTAGAGTATAGTCTGGACTTACCCTGGAATCATGGATCACTTCTGGACTCATTTTTACTGGACTCATCTTGTACTGGAATCATCTAGTATTGGATTATATGGACTGGACTCATACTGGGATTACATTTTATACTGTCTGGACTTATACCATGTTATTCTAGTTCAGCTAGTTTACTACAGTCTTCTTTGCCATGATTTCTTCTCTTGTTAGTTACTTTACTTTCCTTGTACCCTCACTGTTTCTCTACATCATTATCTGTATAAAACTGCCATGCTCATCTGTATAACTGTCTAAAAACTGCTTTATAGTCTTTGTCATTTACTTGGAATTTCTAGATGAGATGTGCTCGTTCCTGTCCTGATTGGACCTGTTAAAAATATTACAGATGATACTCCTGACGACACATGCCCTACTTACCATGGACCTGGCGAGGGATTAGCTACCTTTGGTTCCGACTCTCAGGAGTGATTCAGGAGTTTAGCTAGTAGACTTACTTAGCTTTCATGTTTTGAGCTTGTTTGTATTAAACTGGAGATATTGAGTTGTATTAGAGTTTGTTTGAGATATTGTTGTTATTATTTTAGTAGTTTAATTTCTGTTGTTGTTAGTTGGTATCTAGATTTCTGTGTTATCTTATCGTTCTTAGACTGTGATTGAGTATATCATATCTTTTACTTGTCCTCCCTTCGGAGTTGAGATCTTGGCAAGTACATTATATACACTGTATGAGATTAGTTAGCAACCTAGGACAGCGTTCTACCGCCGACACTGCGGCGTAGGCTGGACGTACCCACTTCTCGTGCCCCTACACAGGGTGCGGGTCGTGACACTTACAGTTGACTTTTGGTCAACTGGTCAACTCTGGTCAAACAGGGTCAATTTTAGTCTAATTATTAAAAATATAAAGTGTACTTCGTTATTCGTACATCGAAACTTACGACACGTAAATCAAGATAAGATAATCAACGATAAAGTTAATAATCTTATTATAGTGATCCACGTGTGCATCTTGTCAATTTCAGCGATGTGAGATCACTGGAATTGACTGATCTCAGTTTCGTTGTACTAATCCTGAAATACGAACATTATAAGAATTAATTATAATAAAAGGTGATGCATAGAGAAACTATCTACAAACATTGTCGGATGATGAAATAAACATCGCCAACGTGTCCAAAATGGTCAAATTAGCTAGAATAGCCTCCCCAACGGTCTAATTTGGACACAAGGGCAAAATGGTAATTTTGGATCAAAAACGGTATCCATGTCGGAGCCGTTTTGTACCAAAAAATGTGCAAAAAAATAAGTCTACAAAATACAACAAATTATAAGTCCACGAAACCAGAATGACGATACGAACCCAACGGTATATCCGGAATTGGATTCCGTTGACCCGATCTCAATTTGGTCCGTTGACCAGAACTTGGAATTCCGGTTTGCACGAAAATGCGTGCCGGAGCTAATGTTCTCAAAACTCGGCAAACTATATGTCATCGAGTCCAGAATGACGATATGAACTCAACGGTGTATCCGGAATTGGATTTCGATGAGCCGATCTCAAAAAGACCCGTTGACCCAAACTGTGGCGCCCGCTCTGCACCGAAATGCGTGCCAGGGCCCACATCCTCCAAATCTAACAAATTTTATATGAAAATATGCCAAAACGATGCCACGAGTCTACTGGTGGTGTCAGAAATGAAATCTGGAGTCCCGTGTTCAAAAATAGAATTTTACAAGTTGGATATTACGAATTTGGACGACCAACTTTGGCGTCGAATTCAACCAATCAAACAAACTCACAGTGAAACGAAACTAGAGGTGTAGTAAGAGGGTTATACCAGCTTCGCATAGGAACTGGTAGCATGCCAAATGGAGCTACGGTGGAGGAGGTACAAGCCGACGAAGTTGGCTCCGCAAAACTGTCCAAAATTTATATAATTTAAACGGTCAACTTGGTGGCCGGTTTTGATGTATCAAACGATAAAATTAACGGACGAAAATTGACAGGAGTGAAGATGGATATACCGAGATTGTGACGGAACAAAGAAATCACCAATCCAATGGTCGGATTTCTCGAAAATTGTGCACGAAGTTGTTGCGATGGGGCGGCATTTCAGCTTCGTTTTTGGGCTCGTCACGACGGGAACCCGTGTCAAACGTACGAATCGCCTCCGATACACTTCGAAGAGAGGAGCAAAGACCACGGGGCCTGCCCCGGGGGTTCGCCTGACCAAGGGGGGCCAGCCACGGCGGCCACGCCGGCGGCGGCGGCGCCCGTACGTGCGTGTGGCTGCTCGGCCATGGCCGATCGGCTATGGCAGCAACTGCTGTTGTGGCAGCGTACACGGCGGTGTGCGGCCTAGCCTGGCCCGGCGGCAGTAGGGGCGGTCAGGCGTGGCCATGGCAACGGGGGCGGCGGCCGTACGGTGGAGGTGGTGGCACTCGGATGATGATGGAGGGAAGATGATGGTGGTGATAATGGTTGTTAAAGAAGAGGAGGAGAAGAGGTGGAGGCTGGTGGAGCTCGGGGAGGTTGAGGTCGGCCTGCTGAATATTGTTTCGGAGGAGAAGGAAGGAGGAAGGAGGAGCTCGGTGAGGTTGGAAAGAAGCTGCTGTGTTGTTGAGTTGTGTGTGGGGGGAAAATAATAGTTTTTGTGTGTGGAAAAATAATATGAAGAGAGAGTATGAAAAAAAAGTGACTCCCTAAATGTTAGGGCCGGCCACTTGGCTAGGGGGTGTTTGGGATGTTTGCATGTAGAAAATGAATGGATAGGATTAAATATGAGGGAAATCAAAGGTAGAAATTAATTAGGGGATTGGATTTATTTTTGGGATTTAAAATCAATAGAATTTTCCATCAAATATAAAAATAGGTAGAAAGGGTATTTAATGTTATTTTTAGGCAAGGAAAGTGAGGGCGTCATGAGAGAGGGAAACATGAAGCTGGGGTTGGGTTCGGTGGAGCCGGGTTGGATCAAAATCGGACATGGCACAATAATCTAATTTAAATAGGTGTTTATAATCATGGGTAAATAAGTAGCATGTGGGGATTCCAATAAATGGGACACAAGTGTCATACGGGTAGTAGGCTTCATGTGGGACATGTCCATATTTGGGGTTGTCAGGTTTGGGTCGACAGGGTATCCACAATTCAAGTCGGAAAATAATGTGACACCGTGGGGTGAAATAAAATCGGGTCACGTGTCAGGAAAGTTGTGTGAAGCAAATAGAGCACAAAATGGTGTGTCTGAGTGGGACACGAAGGTCATGGGTGAAGAGCGTCTCTAGTAGATCATGCTTGATAAGTTGGTTTCAAGAAAATGACTGGTCTTGCGCTCCCAAATTAAAAGTCACGGTAACGTGCATATGATGATCAAGGAAAAGAGTGGGAAATCAATTAATGATCAAATGGTCTAAATCGATCCGAAGTTCTGCAAAGCAAAAAGAGTACAAGAGAACAAGTTTGAGTGGGACATTATATACCAAAATGAAGGTAGTCCTGTCCACTACAAAACTGATGATGAAAGTTTCCAGAGATGAACATCCCTGACACTCTAAATATCAAAGGCACGAAAAAGTACATTTAAAAGTAATAAACAGAATAAATTATTTATCGAAACTAATTCAATCAGAAAAATTAAAAAAATCAACCCGAAATTCAGGGTGCTCACATCCTACCCACCTTATAAAAATTTTGTCCTCGAAATTAAAATGTCAATACTCCTTCTAGGTAAAACCCCCACAATCAAGTCCCAGAAATTAACCAAATCATACGATTAAAAAGGACGGCATACAGGGTCATGACATACGGTGGTAGTGAAGTCTCATCTAGGTATACTAGTCATGCTAACCAAAACGGTCATAGGGTATCAAAACACACCAGCAATCTAGGGTGCTAAACTAGAAAAGATACAGAAATAACAAATCGTCAAAACTGTAGGGTAGTCTACCATCCTATATGAAAACTGGTACTTATCAAAAATAAAATAAAGATAACTACCAATTATCTATAAAGGGTTACTATTCAAAGAAAAATCAAAATCAAAAGTTAAAGAATGAAAGTCAATTGCATTGAAATCCAATCACAATATATATATACATATATATTTTTTTATATATATATATATATATATATATATATATATATATATATATATATATATATATATATATATATATATATATATATATATATAGAGAGAGAGAGAGAGAGAGTGTGTTAGAAAGGGCAAAGCTAGCATTATGTAAAGGTTATGTGGTTCGTGTATGTATGGGCGGGCGTATGTGGACATGTTTATATGGTTAGATAGTAGGCATGTGTGTATGTGAAATATACATGAAAGTGCATAGGAGGATTTGGGTTTCAAACAATAGCTATCAAGTTACACTACCCATGGCATATAGGTTAAACAATCTACAATACACAACCTATTTACTCATAACATGCATGGCTAACCATATACATATATATATAAAGAGGTAGAGATTTAGTTATGTATCTATATACATTATAACATGTATGCATAAACTCTATATATATCTATATAGATATATGAACATAACTTAGAGAGGAAGGGTTAGGTTTACATGGCAGTGTATACTAAGTTAGGGTGTGTGTGTGTTCTTGTACAGGGTTATAGCTTTAGTATTGAAGGGTTAAATACAGTTTTAGTTCAGCATTTACATACAAAATCTGAAAATGAGCTAACATTTAAACAAGTATAATATTAACATAATGCAGTTTCAGAATTTAGGGGTTTGAAACATCACAACCAACTCAATGCTCCCAACACATCCTAACATGATGGAGATAAAACCCTAACATACTATCCATACATTTATCTATGCGTACAGTTCAATATTACATATTAAATCTGAAATTGAACTAAACATTTGAAATCAATGTAAAAATGTTAACATGTATTCAGTTTCAGGATTTTGGAGAAATTCGAACATCAAACCAACCCAGTGTTTATCACAACCTAACAAGTAAGAATATAAAATCTAACATTATATCCCTACATACAACAGTGTATCCAGCTCAAAATATTACATTTAAAAACAGCAAATTGAACTAATCACTTAGAATCCAGTATTAAGGGTTAATATGCACACAGTCTCAAATTTGACAAATTCAAACACAAACTCAACCAATTTCTTTAAGAAATGAAACCCTGTATATAACATACATGTGTAGTAATGTAAACAAAACTAATAACATAAAATTTATATTTAAATTATGAATTTAAACTGGAAAAAGCAGAGAACCAGTCTCTGATACTGTACTGTATCAGAAATATTGGGGTTATGGGAATTTAACATCAACAACATATTAATATGTATTTAGATAGGTTAGAAAATTAAGTGTAGCAGGTATACGTATCAGGCAAAGTGTCTGTGTCCACTATATATATTCTCATGTCCCAATATAAAAATTAAATTCTACGTCAAGACCAACATTTAGATTCCTACCAAGATTGCAAAGTAGGTGATTGATGTAATCAGGACAGTTTTATTATTATTATTATTATTTAATACAAGAATAATAGCAAGAAGGAAATAACGATAAAATTTGTTTTGCTTATCTGTTTAAAGAAGGAACCATTTTGAAACCCAGAGCTAAAATATCAAATCCAAGATAAGGTATAGCAAAAATCATCGATTCATTGTATTATGAAGAAACTCATAGCAAGAAGTTACACAAGGTTTATAAAAACAGCTAAAGCTACTCCTAAGTTAAATAATGAGAAGCAAAACAAAACAAAACAAACAATAATTCTTTTTTTTTTAGAATGACTGAAACAAAAGTAGAGAAAATATGTTCAAGAACATTTAAGGTACAATCTGATAATCATATGCGTCTATCCAAAATTATGGTACTCTAAATCCTCGTCATACTAGTAAGCAAGGCTACGATAATCACAAATTCCTCGACTTAGGCACATACCTCTAGAATTATGGTATTTAAAATTTTCGTGATGCCGCTAGCTTGGCTGCAAAAATCTTAAATTTCCACATCCGAGAAATATATCCAAAGTCAGACAATATGTCCTCACCATGCTGGCTAATGTGACTGTAGAAGACAAGATTCCATAACTTAGATGACATAGCCCATATAATTTCATCTTGACAAAAAAAAAATTAAATCAACTATGGATACCAAAATCAAATTTATCAACGAACATCAAGATTCAAACTGAACAATAATCCATCAAATCATATAAATAAAAACTCGGATGCAACAGCTAACATAAAGATTCAAAATTCAACAATCATCCATCAAAATCAATAAATACAAACTCAAATTCAACAATAATCCATCAAAATCAAGTTCAATAACAGAAAGTAAAGATAAATCAAATCAAGGGAAGAAGTGTTTTCAAATCGAAGTTAAAATAAGATTCTCAAGGGTCGTCCCAGGAATCTCTCAAGAAATCCTAAATGTGATTGAGTATCCTCTCATTAAAGACCTATTCATTATCCTTAATTGCAGGCGCGCAGCAGTACAACTAATTGTCATACTACCACGACTTCGCACAATTACGAATCTCGACCTGCATGGGCCACCACTAAAAATGTGTCACGACCCGGACCCTGGAGTAAGGGCACTAGACGTGGGTACGTCCAGCTTACGCCACAGTGTCGGCGGTAGAACGCTGTCCTAGGTCAAACATCTAACAATATAAATGTACCTGTACAGTATATACACTCCGAATGGATGTGACATAGCAAATACAATCTCAATCACATCTAAGGTAGAGCATGATAAAAGATAGATAAAACATGAAATCCACAAAGAGCTACCGCAGATAGAAGTCTAAGTGTCTAAGATACACAAACCCAGAAAACATCTCAAATCTCAAATACAGCAATCCTTAAAGTAAATACAACTCAAGACAACTAAAATAACTATCTATACAACCTCTACTGTGTCTCCTATAGGCTAGCAGGCAACCTCCAAGCTATTTGTAAAATTTATCAACAGGACCAGTCCGGACAGGAGCGAGCACAAAACATTTCACGCAGTTCATATCAAGTTAGAAAATATAAAGCATGCAATAGAGTAAGATACGGGAAACGCTGAAAGGTATATGAAAAATAGCAGAGATTTGATAATAGGAAATATCTATATATGATAAGTAAGAACCATAAGCAATATTTGATTTAGAGTACAATATGGTTATGTAAACGGTTTAGGATAATGCAATGGTAACTCCATTGTACGTGAGTGCACAATGGACATATACAATAGTTATACAATGTTGTACAATAGGATTTGATTACATAACCAATTCTAATCTCCCTCCCCAATTAATACACAAGGATCCACTCCAGTTACGTTATCTTATACAATAGTGTACAATGTTATACAATAGATGTACAATGTTATACAATAGTTGTACAATGGTCTATCCATGGGACTCATGTGATAATAGGAGTACAATATGCTAAATGAGTATACAAGGATAAGGGTATTCAATAAATACAATATGTAAGTGAAACGCATATCACAATATGTATTTA
Source organism: Iris pallida (assembly GCA_029216955.1). Classification (NCBI taxonomy): domain Eukaryota; kingdom Viridiplantae; phylum Streptophyta; class Magnoliopsida; order Asparagales; family Iridaceae; genus Iris; species Iris pallida. Next base: position 6,083,431 of record JANAVB010010796.1, on the reverse strand, counting down.
GTGAATACAAGGGGATAACATCTCAAAAGAAGATCCGTATAGTACCAATCCGTGACAACAATCGTGTCAGCATCAAGTACAGTAATCTAGAGCAAGAATGTAAATCCAGACAAGTATAAAACGGTCAGAGAATGTACTCGCCTAAAAATATGAACAGCTGATAGGTATAGAGGTCCAACTGAAGCCACAGAGTCCTATTTAAAGCAACACAGGTTACAAGGTGTTCAAGTTGTAATAAATAAATTTCTATAAGAAATCTATATTATTCTAGGCTCTTCTAAGTCAAATCAAATCTAGGTCAACTTCGGTCAACAATCTAGTCAAACTAGGTCAAGTGTTGACTTACAGTTGACTTTTGGTCAACTGGTCAACTCTTGTCAAACAGGGTCAATTCTAGTCTAATTATTAAAGATATAAAGTATACTTTGTTATTCGTACGTCGAAACTTACGACACGTAAATCGAGATAAGATGATCAACGGTAAAGTTAATAAAATTATAATAGTTATCCACGTATCCATCTTGTCAATTTCAGCGATGTGAGATCACTGGAATTGACTGATCTCAATTTCGTTGTACTAATCCCGAAATACGAACATTATAAGAATTAATTATAATAAAAGGTGATACATATAGAAACTATCTACAAACATTGTCGGATGATGAAATAAATATCGCCAACATGTCCAGAATGGTCAAATTAGCTAGGATAGCCTACCCAACGGTCCAATTTGGACACAAGGGCAAAAAGGTAATTTTGGGTCAAAAACAGTATCCGTGTCGGAGCCGTTTACACCAAAAAATGTGCAAGAAAACAAGTCTACAAAATATAACAAATTATATGTCCACGAAACCAGAATTACGATATGAACCCAACGGTATATCCGGAATTGGATTCCGTTGACCCGATCTCAATTTAGTCCGTTGACCAGAACTTAGAATTCCGATTTGCACGAAAATGCGTGCCGGAGCCAATGTTCTCAAAACTTGGTAAACTATATGTCAACGAGTCCAGAATGACGATACGAACTCAACGGTGTATCCAAAATTTGATTCTGATGAGCCGATCTCAAAAAGTCCCCTTGACCCGGACTGTGGGGCCTACTTTGTACCGAAATCCGTACCAGGGCCCACGTTCTCTAAATCTAACAAATTTTATATGAAAACATGCCAGAACAATGCCATGAGTCTACTGCTGGTGTCAGAAATGAAATCTGATGTCCCGTGTTCAAAAATAGAATTTTACAAGTTGGATATTACGAATTCGGACGACCAACTTTGGCATCGAATTTAACCAATAAAACAAACTCATAATGAAACAAAACTGGAGGGGTAGTTAGAGGGTTATACCAACTTCGCACAGGAACTGGTAGCATGCCAAATGGAGCTGCGGAGGAGGAGCTACAAGCCGACGAAGTTGGCTCCGCAAAACTGTCCAAATTTATACAATTTAAACGGTCAACTTGGTGGCCGGTTTTGATGTATCAAACGATAAAATTAACGGACAAAAATTGACAGAAGTAAAGATGGATATACCGAGATTGTGACGGAGCGAAGAAATCACCGATCCAACGGTCGAATTTTTTGAAAATTGTGCGTAAAGTTGCTGCGACGGGGCGGCATTTCAGCTTTGTTTCCGGGCTCGTCACGACGGGAACCCGTGTCAAACGCACGGATTGCCTCCGATACACGTCGGAGAGACGAGCAAAGACCACGGGGCCTGCCTCCGGCCAAGGGGGCCAGCCACGGCGGCCATGCCGGTAGCGGCGGCGCCCGTACGCGCGCATGGCTGCTCGGCCACGGCCGGCCGGCCATGGCAAGTAGCTGCTGCTGTGGCAGCGCTGCACGGCGGCGCGCGGCTTATCCTGGCCCGGCGACATCGGGGGCGGTCAGGCATGGCCATGGCTTTAGGGGCGGCGGCCGTGCGGTGGAGGTGGTGGTGCTCGGATGATGATGGAGCGAAGATGATGGTGGTGAAGAAGAGGAGAAGAAGAGGTGGAGGCTGGTGGAGGTCGGGGAGGTTGAGGTCGGCCTGCTGGATGTTATTTGGAAGGAGGAGGAAGGAGGAGCTTGGGAAGTTTGGAAAGAAGCTGTTGTGTTGTTGAGTTATGTGTGTGGGGAATATAATAGTTTGTGTGTGTGGGAAAATAATAGGAAGAGAGAGAGTGAGGAAAAACTGACTCCCTAAATGTTAGGGCCGGCCACTTGGCTAGGGGGTGTTGGGGATGTTTGCATGTAGGAAATGAATGGATAGGATTAAATAGGATGGAAATCAAGGGTAGAAATTAATTAGGGGTTTGGATTTATTTTTGGGATTTAAAATCAATAGAATTTTCCATCGAATATAAAAATAGGTAGAAAGGGTATTTAATATTATTTTTGGGCAAGGAAAGTGAGGGCGTCATGAGAGAGGGAAACATGAAGCTGGGGTTGGGTTCAGTGTAGCCGGGTTGGATCAAAATTGGACATGGCGCAATAATCGAATTTAAATAGGTGTTTATAATCATGGATAAATAAGTAGCATGTGGGGATTCCAATAAATGGGACACAAGTGTCATGCGGGTAGTAGGCTTCATGTGGGCCATGTCCATATTTGGGGTTGTCAAGTTTGGGTCGACAGGGTATCCACAATTCAAGTCGAAAAATAATGTGACACCGTGGGGTGAAATAAAATCGGGTCACGTGTCAGAAAAGTTGTGTGAAGCAAATGGAGCACAAAATGGTGTGTCTGAGTAAGGTCATGGGTGAAGAGCGTCTCGAGTAGATCATGCATGAGAAGTTGGTTTCAAGAAAATGACTGGTCTTGTGCTCCCAAATTAAAAGTCATATGATGATCAAGGAAAAGAGTGGAAAATCAATTAATGATCAAATGGTCTAAATCGATCCGAAGTTCTGTGATGCAAAAAGAGTACAAGAGAACAAGTTTGAGTGGGACATTACATACCAAAATGAAGGTAGTCCTGTCCACTAAAAAACTGATGATGAAATTTTCCAGAGATGAACATCCCTGACACTCCAAATATCAAAGGCACGGAAAAGTACATTTAAAAATAATAAACAGAATAAATTATTTATCGAAACTAATTCAATCAGAAAAATTAAAAAAGTCAACCCGAAATTCAGGGTGCTCACATAGACTACCTATAAGTCCAATTCTGGACAAAGGTACAAAATCGTAATTTTGGATCAAAACGATGTCCGCCGTTGGATCCATTTTGCACCGAAAAGCGTGCCAGTACCTACGGTCTCTAAAGTCATCAAACTATATGTCTAAGGGTCTGGTTTTAGGAGACGAACCCAACCATATGTCCAAAGTTGGATTCCGGCGGACCGTGCACAATTTCGTCCGTTGGATCGGGTTGCGGGCCCGCCAAAAAGGTATTTCGGTCGACCTTCTCAGAATTGGACCAAACTTGGCACACAGGACCAAACAAATGATTTGGTCCTGTTGGCGCAAGATTCATCTGGATACGACGAACGTGCACAAAGTTTTAGCCTAGTTTATAAAGTGTCGATACGGGGGTATCTTGACGGATACGCACTGATTTTATCGCGCATGCACAACAAAATCGAGTTCCGTCAGTTCCCACATGTCGACAACATCCATACGTGCCTTTCGATGCTTATGGGTTACGACCATGTCGCCCGGATTATCGGGGCGCACGCCGTACCGAAGATTTTCCTAAAATTTTCTACTGTTTAAAACCCGTTTTTCTCGATATTTAGAAACTGTTTTCTCAGCATGCATTAGATGAATTCATAAAATACGAAAAGGGATTTGAAATTTTTCTTGTCTTCTAAAACTGTGTTCATATTGTTTTCGAAAACGTTTGACAGGTTGCCAATAATTTGCCTTCAAACAGGGGCATCGGGCCTGGTTAAGAAACTATTTTTGAAACAGTTTTTCCGTCGACTTCTCATCGATTTTGCCGACAGGTTTTCTTCACTATATTCAAAACTAATATTGGGATCTCCTAGAGGGTCATATAGGCTCTGTATAGGGGTTTACGGAGTAGAAATATGTGGAGTACACAAGAAGAAAGATGGACTCGAAGTGGGTACCTTGGCTGTTGTCAAGGGCGGGCTGTTGCTGCTCTGTTATACGCTGTCGCACACATGGCCGGCCTCTGGCGGTGTCCAGGTGGCTGCGGGCGGCGTGCACGTGTCAGGTTGGTCACCTGGGATGTCCGGACAGGGCGTGTCACATTGTCACGCCCGATTCCGTCGAATCGATAGTCGTCCCCCGGGCGTGATGCCGTGCGAACCTAATTTGCGATCGCACAAAGCATAGTCATAAGGTTATCCAAGACACGAGATCGAAGAGAGTACGCAGACAAATTGATTCACACAATAAGTAAAGGAAACTTGATCTTTATTGATAATGAACATCTTTTACAGACTCTGATACAAGACTCATTGCCGCACGGGCTACAACTTGACTCGATTACAAAAGAGTGCCGATGATATAGCCGTTCCACACATTGCACACATCCCTCAATATACAACAAAGTACTCCATTGACCTGGATGGGAGGGACGCTGAGTCATTTTCTTTGGACTGTCGAGAGCCTTCAAAAGTGGAGTCGCAGAGTAAGTCTTCGACGCACGGCCGAAGCTTCAAAATCACGAACGTCGCCGAGCTAGTCGGCGCATCCTTCCTGGTTTGCGGAACCTGCAAAGAGCGACGATCAGCACGAACACATGTACTGGCGAATAGCTATTTAAATTTAAGCTCTGCATTTGATTCAAGAAGTTTCGTAGCATGTTAGCTAGCTATTTCAATGATCTTTCTAACCATCCTGCTCGATTTGCATGTTAACATGTTTTGAGGCAAGCATATGAAACTGTATAACATTAAGCAACTATCATATTCATCCCGTGTCCCGTGCACTTGTTAAGCAGTGAAAAGGGGTGTGAAGGCCCCTGGCAATGTCAAGCCATCGAGGACTATAGCAGGGTTAGACGACGCCCCTTTCGTGTCGGGTAGCGAGCCCTGTGCGAAAGTGCCCGCATAACTCGTGCCGATGAAGGGTTGGCGCTGCTACACTCGTTCCTCCCGGGCCGAATCGGTCCCTTGGCCTAGGTAACCGTTCGAGAAAACTTCACCTTGTCGACAAGTTGTCCAATGACCGTTTTCTTTTAAACTTAGTCGATTTTGCTTCCTTAGCCGTATCGTTGCGATAAACGTTAATCGATTCATTCATTGTTTTGCATAGGCTAAGTGGATTTGTATAAGAAAATGCGTTTTTCGTTTTCAAAACCGGCAGTTTGATAGCAAGTGTTTCGTGAAGAATCGTGCCACTATTTCTTTGATTCTACACTATTATGACAAGCATTCATTTTACTTCACATATTGAGTTTTTGAAGTAGAGGGACGAGACGAAGGAGGTCAGCCACTCGCCTCAGACTTGCTTCAAGCGCGCGACTGATTGGCTGCGCTGACATCGCCTACACGATCACCTGTAATCGCATAAGCAACTGATTAGAATACTGTATAATTCAAGGATATTCGATAAGAATACGAAGCTCGAAAACGCGTCATGAAAACCCATCGAAAACATTTACGAAAAACGCATTCACGAAACCAAAGCCAAAGCCAAATCAAGTGCGACATGAAAACCAGAGCAACGGAAGGTCTCTCCCGACTCAGCCGCAGAGCCAATCCTCAAGGCGCAACCCGCTGAATATGGGACTTGGTTTCGAAGAAGTCATTCCATAATGTGGAATGGATCTTAATTCAATCGTTTATGTTCGATAGACTCGGCCGATTCTGACCTTCTGACCTATCGGTTCCTATCGAATCGATAGCGACAGTGTTCCTTTCTTGCGCACCGCGTGGACGGAAACGGGGCACGATGTAGGGACGGGGCACTACACCCGTCCCAGAACCAGAATACTGCCAAGTAGGGACGGACCAGGCTAGCTACTTATACCAAGGAACTCCAGTACTCCGAAATAACGTATAAGCTGTATAGATGGGGTCGCTACTACAATCCAACAGGAATTTCTAGGTCAAGAATCCTAGATATCTCAATCACAGGCAGTAAATAATGTACAAGAAGTATGATCATCTGGAATATAAAATAGTAGAGCGTCCCAAACCATCATATATCAATGATCATGAAGCTAGTAATACAGAATGAAGAACTAGCAAGAGTAATAGTCATACATGATAAGCTCTAGCTATAGTCTAGAATACGTACATCATGTCTAAACCCGTAGATTAAATGTCAAGTTCAAACACGAGCTAAACAAGTGCTCGGTGGCGAAAAGCCTCAAAAAGAATAATGTACATAACTAGTGGACAAAAAGAAGGAACCCACACAGGTACTCTGGTGCTCTGAGTAATCACCGACGAGTGGAAGGTACGGAAGATCCTCGGGCATGTCTACCATATCTGGCCAAACAAAACCAGTGGGGTCAGACCCCCAATAGCAAGTACCACAAAAGAAGCCAACTATGAACTAAAACCAGCATGCAAATCATAGCAACTCTAAAGTAAAGCAGTAAATGCAGGACAAGAATAATATAAAGGTACCACAAGAATATGAAAGAAAACTAGAAATATGTAGGAAAATAACATGTGAACTTGTGAATATACAGGGTATGTAGCATGTGATGAAACCGAGCATGTGGGGCAAGTGGTAAGGACAAGCATGCGAGTCATGTAGTGAGACTAAGACTGTAGCAGAAATGATAGCATGTGAGAAAATAGCAGGAAGCTAAGTACTGAAATAAGATAAACTAGAACAAGACTAGACTAAACAAGAATGGACTCCATCCATCAATCACGGCCAAACAATGAGTACGGCTTAATACTTTAGCTAACTAGGGTTGTCACAATCCTAATTACTAACATATGCCAATTTGAGAAATTTGATTACAGTTACCTGCCTGCTGCTAACTGAATGATCCAAGCCAAAAGGAAAACAAGTATAGCAGACTCATTTTAGTAAGATACACGTGTCCTAGAGAAGTGCCCCACTCGACGGTGTGCTAAAAGAGTGCTCATCATGACAGATAGCTCCAAATCGTATGTATATATATATATTTTATATATATATATATATATATATATATATATATATATATATATATATATATATATATATATATATATAAGACCAAGACCAAAGGGGCAACAAGTAACTGAAAAATCCTCACCTCCTAATGATCTAGATAATCAAGCTAGTTGTACAATTCCTAACATTTTCATTTAGGATTTCGGGTGTGGCATTCCATAGAATCCATCCTAAAATGAGACATGCGAGACTAGACAAGACAAGCAAGAACGTGTACTATAACAAGCCACAACAAGACATGACAATATCAAGACAAGCATCAAGATTGGTGTTTGCTACGACGAGCCACTAAGGTAACTGGACATATACTGAAATCAAGAGTGCACCATGACAGGCCACTATCTAGTGAGCTAGGAAAGGATATGTACAAGAGTGCACCACGACGGGTCACTATCAAGTAAGTATTGAACATGGCATAGACTGTAAAGTATAATAACTCTGGAAGGGCATAGCAATACATAGTGAGTATGGAAAACATATGAACATAAGCTAGTGTCAAATGTATAGGTGTACAATCATTCTCTAAGTATACAAGGTCATCTAATCAGATTAAGAATTCATTACAGTCTAAGAAAAAGGACAGAAACGGGCAAAAATAGCCTAACCGGATCATCCGGCGGATTACTGCGGATTACCGACGGATTTTCCGAAGTGTCACAGCAAGTTTAGTGGTGCAAGTTAGGATTTTCTTACGGATTTCCGCAGATTTCCGACGGATTTTCCGAACCGTCACAGAAAGTTGATTCTTGAAAACTCAAAAGTTGTTTCGGCCATAAAAACTTCGTTTTAATCGAAATTCGGATTTTCAAAAGTCAAAATCGCATGAAATTTAATTCACTACAACATGGGAGTATTAGTTTTCACAAATTCAAATATTTGATAGATCAATACCTCAAAATACTCCAAAAATAGTTTTCGGGAAACCGAAACGGGTTCCGATTTCCACCAAACTCAAAATCTATGTATACAAGCTTGGTGAGGACCTCATATATGCATATGTGACCAGGATCCCTGATGGTAACACTAGTATCACTCTTAATACTGAGTTTTCTACTAAGTCAATATTGGATTTCAATAGAAAATCAAAACCAAGTTCTAACTAAATTTAGAAACATACATATAGACGAGAATCACAAGGAAAACATATTTAACAAAATGAGTTTAGAACAATTCTAAGCATTTAATACCAAGGAAAATAAAAATGACAAAAAAACAATATTATTCATGAATTTGGCAAGTACTTGCCTAGGTGAAGCTCCAATCCTAATCTTCTACTCCTCCTCCTAGGGGGGTTAGACACCACACCCAACCCTCAAGGCGAAGCTCTTGGCAAGCTCCAAAGGGGAGAGAAGAGAAGAAGAAATGAAGAGAGAGTGAAAGAATGAAAAGAGAGAGGAGAGAGAAAGTGAAAGGGTATATATAGAAGGGAGAATTAATTTTGACCATTGGATGGTGATCCATGTCAAAATCTAAGTCAATCATGGCCATTCAAACAAAACCAAATATCCATTGGGTAAAATGGTGCATCTGTACTATTCACAAAAATATCTAAACACTATTCATCAAAATATATGAAATACTATTCACGAAAATATTGGAAACACTATTCATAAAAATATCTAAAATCGAAAGTATCTAAAATGTGGAATATCTGCCCGGACGGTATGCCGTCGGTATACACCGGTATACAGGCGATATGGCCGTCAAGGAGAAAATCTATAAGTTGTGAAAATTTAAAGTGTTCCGAAAACCAATAAAATACGAAAAATACTGTAAAATACGTATCCGTATATAAATACTGATACTGTGAGACGAGTCTCACAACTCTCCCCTCCTTAGAAAAATTATGTCCTTGGAATTTCCTAAAGGTAATCAAAAGTAAGCGAGAAATTCAAGAAAACATGCTATCAGGATCAAGATGGGAAACTCCTAAAGCATGAAATCCAACTAGAGTAATGTACAAGAAATATAAAAGCAATTTAAACATACGAAAACAACAACATCATGTATTCCTACAATCACACTCAAAAGGTAGAACATAGATATACAAATAAGTATACCTCACGAGTCAAACAGAAACGGGCAACGAGCTCGGATATCATCCTCGCGCTCCCAAGTCGACTTGTCCGGTGAGTGATGATCCCAATAAACACGAACTAATCGGATAGTCCGGTTCTTGGGAATCTTCTCCCTCCCGTCCAAAATGGATACGGGCCTCTCCTCATACGATAGGTCGGTACCAACGACCAGCTCGGAATGATCTAGGATATGGCTCAAATTCGGAACATACCGACGTAACTGAGATACGTGAAATACGTCATGTACCTCACGTAGCGACGATGGAAGAGCAAGACGATTGGGCAAAAGATATGTATCATATCACCTTGCTCGAGAATATCGAACAACCCAATATATCTAGGACTAAGATTTTTCCTTACACCAAATCTAATGACACCACGGGTATGCATAATCCAAAGGAATACGTGGTCGTCGATTGAGAACCAAAGAGAACACCATAGCTGAAAACCCCAAAGATGCTGTCAGTCCTGAGCTACTCTGATCTTTGATCTGCCTGACTACTTCGACTAACTAAGCAATCAGTTTTGGCCCAAGCATTTGTCCCTCTCTAATATTATCCCGAGCTAGCAACGATCTGCATCTCCTGCCATACATTTTCTCGGGAGGTGCCATCTGAATACTCTCCTGGAAGCTGTTTTTGTAAGAGAACTCTACCAAGTATAAGAGCTCCTCATAGGAACCTACTAAAGTCAAAAGTGTACGACCTAGACATATTGTACAAAGTCTGGATCGTACGCTTCGACTAACCATCTGTCTGAGGATGGCACGCTGAATTAAAATTCAAACGGACACCTAAACTCTGCTGAAGAATCGTCCAAAAATAAGAAGTAAATATGGAATCTCGATCTGAGACAATGCTAACTAGAACCCCATGGAATCTAACAATCTGCCTTATGTACTGCTCGGCCAACTGCTCTGTAGACTGACCAACTCTGAAAGGTAGGAAGTGGGCAACCTTCGTGAGTCGATCTACTATAACCCAAATGGCATCACTACCAGTCGGGGTTCTAAGAAGACCAGTCACGAAGTCTATAGTAATATGATCCGACTTCTACTCCGGAATCGACAAAGGCTAAAGAAGTTCGATCGACTTCTGATGCTCATCCTTAACCTGCTGGCAAACCAAGCACCGAGAGACAAATCAAGTTGTCTTCCCCTCCTCCTATTATTCTACCAGAATTGTTGACGAATATCACGGTATATATCGTACTTCCTTGATGAACTAAGTACTGAGAACAATGGACCTTTTTCATAATCTCATGTCGAATATCTCCACTCGGCACACAAAAAAGACTCCCAAATCGAAGTATCCCATCCTCATGGATGCACAACTCTGATCTGTGCCCTACTACATACTCTGCTATGAGCTACTGAAGCCTGGCATCCCCTGACTGTGCTGCTCTGATCCTCTCCACAATGGTAGACTATACCTGTAAGCCCGCCATTATAGCTGCTTCACATGGAAGCACTACCTCTATGCACATCTCCTTAAGATCCTCCTGAAGGTGAAGCTGCTTCGTCAAGAATTAGACCCCGGGATGATACTGAAGATCAATATCATAACCCTTCAGCAACTCAAGCCACCTCCTCTGCCGCATGTTCAGATTCCTCTGGGTGAACACATACCTCAATCTCTTATGGTCTGTGAAAATATTCACTCGATCACCATATAGATAATGCCTCCAAAGCTTAAGGGCAAACACAACCACGACCAACTCAAGATCGTGCATCGGATAGATCTTCTCATGGTCCCAACACATCTGGAGAACCACGTGAAGATGCTTCCTGCACTCATTCTCAATCTGATGAGATCTAAATACTGCCTTGGATATATTCTGACTCTGATCTAATGGTATCTGGACTGCAATTCAATATTTAAAAATACAACTGCACTATTCAGCTAATCAAATAGAAATCTATCTTTGGCAAGGGATACCTATACTTCATGATCACCGCATCAAGCTAACGATAGTCATTAACCATACATGATGAACCATCCTTCTTCTTCTCAAAGGGCTGGAGTCCCAATGCAATCTACTAGCACGAATGAATCCCTTGATCCTAAGCTCCTCAATAGCCTGATACGACACCAACAACTCTGAAGGGGACATCCTATAAACTCTCGCCGATACTTGCTCTGCTTCCGGAATCAAATAAATATAATACTAAATCTCCCGAGCTAAAGGCAAACCCAGAAGCTCATTGGGATATACTTCTGGAAACTCACAAACCACTCTGGGCAACTGCACCTCCTCTGGAACTGCCATCAGTAAGACCACTGAAGAAGACTCCACCTTGTTTCTTGAGAATGGAAACTTCTCCCTACCATGAACACGAAAGATAACCTTGTCAATATGGCAATCTATCAAAGCATGTCAAGCACTCAACCAGATTCATGCTTAGGACGACATCATAATCTACCAAAGAAAACTCTACCTACCTAGCGAGAAACTCCATCATGTACACTATGGCTCTATATGAGGCATAAACTCGATCTACTCCCATGAGACAATTACCAATAAGTATATTCAACCTTACAGACAATGTCCCAGGCTTCCATCCAACTCGTGTCACAATTCATGCATATATAAACGAATGCAAAATACCAGAATTAAATACTGAAATTGAATGAGAGGGAATTAGAATGGTACCAGTAACCAACTCCCTTGCTGCTAATGCCTCCTCAAAGGAAATTGTGTAACCTCGGATATGACCTTTGGATACTGGATCCCTCTGCTGTCGACCTCTCCATCTCCGAACCTAAGCCTGAGCATAATGTTGAGGCCTCTGCCGCTGGAACTGCTGAGACTGCATCGGTAATGGTCTCCGAGCCTGCTGCTGCTGAACCGGTACTGGCACCCCGAATTGCTGAACTACTGGCTGAAAGGATACTGAACCAGCTAAACTCCTCCGAGGACAAGTCCTTATCGTATGGTCTAATGCTCCACAAGCTAGGTACAAGTCCTGAGCCCTACGGCACTCTGACAACACATGTCATGCCTTCCCACAATGAGAACAGCTAACAAAAGTAGACTGCCTCTGCTGCTGAAGACGCGGCTGAGATGACTGCTGAAGGGAAGCCGCTGGAGTCGATCCCTTCGGAGATCCAATCGTCAAAGCTCGAACTGCTGGAGCTGGTGCCGATGACTGGAAAGATGATCTCCTCTGAATGTGAGGCTTCTTTTGGCCCCCAACTCTATCCCCAATCCTTTGGGGTGCACACTCATGCCTCATAACCGCTCTTATTATGACATCAAAGTCTATAACTCATGTTGCTCCACTCCCAAGATGCTCTCTGGATGAAGTCTCTGCTGGAACCTTCTCGCCCGATCCAACTCGGTCACCATCATAGAAGGGACAAACCGACTAAGCCCGTTGAACTCCATCGCATAACTATCGATAGTCATGCCCATCTGTGCTCGAACAACATCCTCTGGCTTCTCTAGCTGAACTGACACTCCTGGCTGAATAGGGAGAACTGGCATCTCTGTCCTTGGGTCAACTCTGAACTATGCTCATGAATGTTGCGATTGATCTGCCATAACTGGCCTAAAAGAAGATTGCTGACCTGCCTTCGGCAGAACCCAAATAAGATGGTCCGAAAGATTAAGAACAGCGCCTCTAAAAGTTAAAGGACACAATGATCAAGTCGAGGGAACAGAAAGGATCAATGATCCAAGCAGATATCAGGTCAAATATCAAAGGTAGAGAGTAATACGAGGGATATCAATGGAGAAAAATTTGTGACTGAGATAACTACCAGCAACCCCCACATATCTGATAAATCAGACCTGCATGGGCCACCACTAAAACCTATGTAATGCTCCAGAACCAAAATAGTGGCAAGTAGGGACGGACCAGGCTATCTACGTATACCAAAGTACTCTAGTACTCCGAAATAACGTATAAGCTGTATAAATGGGGGTCGTTACTACAATCCAATAGGCACTCCTAGGTCAAGAATCCTAGATATCTCAATCATAAGCAATAGATAATGTACAAGAAGTATGATCATCTGGAATATAAAATAGTAAAGCCTCCCAAACCATCATATATCAATGATCATGAAGCTAGTAATACAGAATGAAGAACTAGCAAGACTAATAGTCATACATGATAAGCTCTAGCTATAGTCTAGAATACGCACATCATGTCTAAACCCGTAGGTTAAATGTCAAGTCCAAACATGAGCTAAACAAGTGCTCGGTGGAGAAAAGCCTCAAAAAGAATAATGTACATAACTAGTGCGCAAAAAGAAGGAATCCACTCAGGTACTCTGGTGCTCGGAGCAATCATCGATGAGTGGATGGTACGAAAGATCCTCGGGCATGTCTACTATATCTGGACAAACAAAACCAGTGGGGTCAGACCCCCAATAGCAAGTACCACAAAGGAAGCCAAACTATAAACTAAAACCAGCATGCAAACCATAGCAAATCTAAAGTAAAGCAGCAAACGCAGGATAAGAATAATACAAAGGTACCACAAGAATATGAAAGAAAACTAAAAATATGTAAGAAGATAGCATATGAACATGTGAATATACAGGATATGTAGCATGTGATGAAACTGAGCATGTGGGATAAGTGGTAAGGACAAGCATGCGAGACATGTAGTGAAACTAAGATTGTAAAAAAAATGATAGCATATGAAAAAATAGCAGGAAGCTAAGTACTGCAATAAGATAAACTAGAACAAGACTAGACTAAACAGGAATGGACTCCATCCATCAATTACGGCCAAACAATGAGTACGGCTTGATACTTTAGCTAACTAGGGTTGTCACAATCCTAATTACTAACATATGCAAGTTTGAAAATTTCGATTCCAGTTACCTGCCTGCTGCTACCTGAATGATCCAAGCCAAAAGGAAAACAAGTATAGCAGACACATTGTAGTAAGATACACGTGTCCTAGAGAAGTGCCCCACTCTCTAAATCCTGTGTGTGTGTGTGTGTGTGTATATATATATATATATATATATATATATATATATATATATATATATATATATTTTCAATCCCCGATTTTATTGATAGCCTTGATGTCTAAACGCAGCTTACATGATATAGAGCCACTGCTCATATTACAAAATAAGCCTAAAACAGATTTCATGAATCAAAAAGGCAGGCTAGCATTGTTACATCTCCCCATGGCTTTCTTGATTTGTCTTTTGACTTCAAAAATCAGTTGATCAACCCCATATCCATATCCTTCATACCTTCTCTTATTTCTATTCTTCCACAGCACCCACACTATAGCTCCTGCAGTGATATATTTGATGTGTTTGTTACCTCTCGACTACATCTTCCGAAGTCTCTGTTCTATCGAGGCAGAGCCCGTATAAATATTAAGAGAATGCATGTAATGGTTCCAAACCACAACTGCTAGAGTCCCTTCAGCTAGAACATTAGTGGTAGACTCAACCTCAGGAACCACACAACAATGGCAAGCCGAGGCGAGATGAAATCTAAGCTGTTGAATACATCATCTGTAGGTAGTCTCTGCCATAAAATGTGCCATAACAGAATAGACCACTTAACTGGTATACAAGACCCCCATATATGTTTGAATCTCCCATCATGATCTTGGTGTGCTCTGATGCAATCCCAGGACGACGTGATGGAGAAAACCCCAACTCTTCCTGGGCTCCATATGTAGGTTTGAAGCCCTTAATGATCAATATCTAACTCAATGTATTGATCCCCCATATCCCCACCCTTAATAATACGCTTCCAAATATGTGAAGCGGTCTGGGGGAAAACAGCTTGAGATGGATGAGTGTTAGGATAATACTTAGCTTTCATAAAGGTGACCCATAGGGGTTGAGATGATCTAAGCTTCCACCAAAGCTTAACAGTGAGAGCATCCATAACATCCTGCAGTCGGCGTAGTCCAAGCCCGCCTTCATTCTTTGGTATAGTCACTTTCGACCAAGAAATCCATGACCTCTTATCCTGGCCATTAGAAGACCCCCATAGAAAGCTCTGAAACATGTCTTCGATCCTCTTAATCATACTGACAGGAGGATTGTAAGCTGCCAGAGTATAAACAGGGATTGACTGCAGAACCAAATTGAGTAGTATAAGTCTACCTCCCATAGATAGTGACTTATGATACCAGCCATTGATTTTGTTTCTAATTTTTGTAACCAACTCATCAAACATGGCCGCATTGCGAAGACCCGCCGTCATCGGAGCACCAAGGTAAGTTATAGGGAGATTGTTAACTTTAAAACCAAAGAAGGATTCGATCTCTTCCACTCTATGGGGTGCAATGTTTTGAGAGAGATAAATACCTGATTTTTCAATATTCACCTTCTGTCCAGACACTTCCTCATATTGACGAACAATGGTCATCACTTTTTGAATTGATCTTTTTTTACCACCTGAGAAGAGCAAAACATCGTCTGCATACGCAAGATGCGTAATTATAGGACACCCACATGGAGAGTAATAAGGAGTGAAAGAAGATTGCAATCTGAGTTCATTTAATTTGGAGCTGAACCCTTCCGCCGCCAGAACAAAAAGTAATGGTGATATTGGATCACCTTGTCTCAGTCCACAGAGGCTTTTGAAGAAACCCGAAGCATTACCATTAATCAAAGTTGAGAACCATACATTGTCCAGGAGGTGAAGAATCAAGTTGAGCCATTCATTGCAGAACCCCATGTGTCTAAGAACCTTCAACAGATAACCCCAATTGACTCTGTCATATGCTTTACTCATATCCAACTTTAGTGCTGCATTTCCTCCCCAGTACTTATGATTGATCATACTAATCATTTCCTGAGCTAGGATCACATTATCAACAATCTTCCGACCTTTAATGAACCCACTCTGCTCCGGAGAGATAAGTCGAGGGAGAAGAGGAGATAGGCGACGTGCCAGTAGCTTTGAGAATAACTTGTTCACAAAATTGCATAAGCTAATAGGTCTATAATCAGTCATAGTTTTTGGATCAATCATCTTCGGAATAAGAAGTAAATGAGTGCTGGTAATCGATCTCGAAAATGCAAAACCATCAAAGAAAAGATGGACTGCCTCTAGAAGATCATGCCCAATGATATCCCATGCCACCCTGTAAAAACGCCCAGTAAAGCCATCCGGCCCTGGAGAGCTATCCTGGTCAAGACTTTTAAGCGTGTCAATCAGTTCCTCTATCTGCGGTTTCTCCATCAGCTTAATGTTGTCATCAGTCGAAATAGAAGCCTGTATCGAATCTAAAAAATTAGGATGTTGTGTAATAGGAGAGGGAAGAAAAAGTTTACTGTAATATGCATTGGCCTCCTCTTGAATGTCTTTCAAATTTGTGAGATGCCTGCCATCAGTTGAATTAAGCCCATGAATCAATAGCTTGTTTCTCTTGGCCAAGACACATGATTGAAAGAACTTCGTGTTTTTGTCGCCTTCTCCATCCCACTTAGCTCTTGCCTTCTGTCGCCAGTAGGAGTCCTCATAACTAATTCTTTGTTTCAAATGAGCCTTAGCCTTCATCCAGTCCTCCCTACATGAATTATTCTCCTGATAAGCAATCTCCGCAGCTAGGGCCCTGTCTTTCGCCTTCTTTACTTCTTAAAATATATCCTCGAATGTTTGATGACTCCAAGCTGATAAAGCTTTCCTCACAGCAGATAAACGAAGACCCACACGCACCATACTATTCACATGATTAACAGAGCACCAAGCCTTCTCAACAACCTTGAGGAAGTCTTCATGTGAAGTCCATAAATTTAAGAACCTGAATAACCTCCTATCTGAATCACTATTACTCTTAATAGTAACCAGAATAGGACAATGGTCTTACTCAGAACTACTAAGATGAGCAATAGTTGATAAAGAAGCCCAGGTCTTCCAATCATTGTCCATGAGCCATCTATCAAGTCTAGATCCCTGTCTATTAGGACCATCATGGTCTTCACCCAAGTGAAACAACTCCCCGTATATGGCAATAATTGAAGACCATCTCTCAATCGGAAGTTGAAAAATTCATTGACACCAACCAAACATACTGGTGCCCCACCAAATTTTTCCTCCACAGCTGTAATGACATTAAAATCCCCCTACCATCCAAGGAATCTTGAATTTCAATTGTAAATGCAGAAGCCTGTCCCACAGCTCACGTCGACCTTCCTTCTTATTATGTCCATGCACCACCGATAGTAAAGATCGAAAAGGAAATAAAGAGCCAGAGAGGATCACACTCACAACTTGATCGTGAGAATCTACCTCTTCCATAGTGACTTCTTGTCTAGCCATAATCCATATGTTCCCTTTACTATTAGTGACTGAGAATTGAAAACCTAATTTGAGTTGGAATGAATACAATTGTTGAACAGAGACTTTTGGTTCAATGATGGCCAAGACCTTCACTCTATGAATTCGGCATAATGATTTTAGTCTTTTACAAGTCATTTTGTCCGCAATTCCCCTAACATTCCACATAAGAATATTAAACATTATTTGAGGTTGAGATCTGAAGAGTTGATGGACCTTTCGAAGAGGATCGGGTGTGTCTCGGTTCACTTGGGGCAATATAAACTTTCTTTTTCCCCTTGGCTTTCTAGCTTTGATAGTTTGCGCTTCTTGTCGTTCTCCATTTTCCTCCTCACCTAATATATCAGCCCAATCTCTTGGCAGCTCCCCTTCTTCTGGAGTAGAATCTTCTGACCCCTCCTCCAGATCACCAGATAGAGGAATGTCCTCCATTGTCTTGTCCCTCTCGATTTCTTCCGCAGTCTTGTCCTTCTCCAAATCATCCACCATAGTGTCATGGTCCAGAGCACTTTTATCAACAGTAGTAGCCTCCACCTGAGGCTGACTAGGCATTTCATCTGCAACTACTTGAGTATCCAGAGCCTGGATAGGCAGCCCGACTGCAATACCCTGAGTGTCTATCAATCCTGAAGTGACCCCAGGATTAACTTCACCATCGGGTATGAGCTGGTCAGCAGGCCTATCATCACAAGCAACTGTCCCCGATGATCTAGCTCTTAAAACCAAGTTTTGGTTACCAAGATTAAGTGCATTAATATTGTCTGTATGTGCGTCATCTTCTTCAATTAATGGCTCCTTTCCTTTGTTATTAGGCTTAGTGGCGGGGCCCGTAACTTTATGATGAGCAGTTGTGTTCTCATTGGTTCTCTGAGCTTTGCACTCTTCTTTTGAATGACCTTAATGAAGGCAAGTAGTACAATATTTAGGGACATGTTCATATTCAATCTGTTGGGATAAAATTCTGCCATGAGGCATACAGATACGAACAACTTTAGGGAGTTTTTTTACTGGAATGAACTTCAACAAAAACCCTTGCCAAACTTGGACGAGACAAATCCTCCATAGCCTTGTCAAGACAGAGGGGAGTACCAATGCCAAGAGCAATAGAAAATAGGGCATTTTTTGTAAAAAGTTGTATCGGAAGGCCAGGGAAAGAAACCCACACAGGGGAGAGAGGGGACTCTTTATTAGCACAGAAGTCTTTAGTCCATTTAAAAATTCGTATTGGAGCGCGAATAACATACCATAGATCTCGTGAGCGGAGTCTCAGAAAATCAACCTCCAAAGAAGGACGAATCAGCACGTGTTTTGAGTCTATCAAGCCAACCTTGATCGAACCTGCAAATTTGAAGTCTTCAAAATCTTTACGGATCGCATCAATAGATGGCCGATGATGTGAAAATTTGCCAATCAGGGCAAACTTGAACGGGTCAGCAAGGATCTGTTCATCCTCCTCCGAGAAGGTGACGACAGGAACTCCTTTGGAATATGAAGGAGATCGTATGGCAATCGATGGTGATTTGGCAGGACCGGTCGCCACCACCGAAGCAAAAGTCGGGCCAGACATCGCGATATGGAGTACCGGTGGTCAACTGATCCACCAGTACCAGGAGAGACGCCGGCCTGGTCGAGGCCAAGCCAAAATCGGGGTGGGGGAAAGCTACAAACTAAATCGCCGACGCCTAAACCCTAGGAAGATCGCTTATTGATATATATATATATATATATATATATATATATATATATATATATATATATATATATATATAAGGCCAAGACCAAAGGGGCAACAGGTAACTGGAAATCCTTAACAAGCTAGTTGTATAATTTCTAACATTTTCATTCAGGATTTTGGGTGTGGCATTCTGCAGAATCCATCATAGACATGAGACATGCGAGACTAGACAAGACAAGCAAGAACGTGCACTATAACAAGCCACAACAAGACATGACAATATCAAGACAAGCATCAAGACTGGTGTGCGCTATGACGAGCCACTAAGGTAACTGGACATGTAATCGAATCAAGAGTTCACCATGATAGGCCACTATCTAGTGAGCTAGGAAAGGACATGTACAAGAGTGTACCACGAGGGTCACTATCAAGTAAGTATTGAACATGGCATAGACTGTAAAGTATAATAACTCAGGAAGGACATAGCAATACATAGTGAGTATAGAAAACATATGAACATAAGCTAGTGTCAAATGTATATAGGGTGTAAAATTATTCTCTAAGTATACAAGGTCATCTAATCATGTTAAGAATTCATTACAGTCGAAGAAAATATCAAAAACGGACAAAAACGAGCATAAACGGGCAAAAATAGCCTAATCGGATTATCCGACGGATTACTGCAAATTTTTCAAAGTGTCACAGCAAGTTTACTGGTGCAAGTTCGGATTTTCTGACGGATTTATGCAGATTTTCGACGGATTTTCCGAACCGTCACAGAAAGTTGATTCTTGAAAACTCAAAACTTGTTTCGTCCATAAAAACTTCTTTTAAATCGAAATTTGGATTTTCAAAAGTTAAAATTGCATGAAATTTAATTCCCTACAACATGGGAGTATTATTTGTCACAAATTCAAAGATTTGATAGTTAAATACCTCAAAATACTCCAAAAATAGGTTTTCGAGAAATCGAAACGGGTTCCGATTTCCACCAAACTCAAAATCTATGTATACAAGCTTGGTAAGGACCTCATATATGCATATGTGACCAGGTTTCCTGATGGTAACACCAGTATCACTCTTGATACCGAGTTTTCTACTAAGTCAATATTGGATTTCAACAAAAAATCAAAATCTAGTTCTAACTAAATTTAGAAACATACAAAGAGACGAGAATCACAAGGAAAACATATTTAACAAAATGAGTTTAGAACAATTCTAAGCATTTAATACCAAGAAAAACGAAAATGACAACAAAACAATATTGTTTATGAATTTGGCAAGATGTACTTGCCTAAGTTAAGCTCTAAGCCTAATCTTCTACTCCTCCTCCTAGGGGGTTAGACACCACACCCAAGCCTCAAGGCCAAGCTCTTGGCAAGCTCCAAAGGGGGGAGAAGAGAAGAAGAAATGAAGAGAGAGTGAAAGAATAAAAATAGAGAGGAGAGAGAAAGTGAAAGAGTATATATAGAAGGGGGAATTAATTTTGACTATTGGATGGTGATCCATATCAAAATCTAAGTCAATCATGGCAATTCAAACAAAACCAAATATCCATTAGACAAAAGGGTGCATCTGCACTATTTATGAAAATATCTAAACACTATTTATCAAAATATCTAGAACACTACTCACAAAAATATCGAAAACACTATTTATGAAAATATCTAAAATTAAAAATATCTAAAATGTGGAATATCTGCCCAGGCGGTATGTCGTCGGTTAATGGCGGTATGACGGTCAAGGAGAAAATCTATAAGTTAAGAAAAATTTAAAGTGTTCTGAAAACCAAGAAAATATGAAATACACTGTAAAATATGTATCCGTATATAAGTACCGATACTGTGAGACGAGTCTCACAGGATGCAAGTCGGCCACGAGGTCTGGGTTAGGGTTTAGATGATAGGAGCCTCTTTCCTCTCATATATATATATATATATATATATATATATATATGTATCTGGGTTAGGGTTTAGATGATAGGAGCCTCTTTCCTCTCATCTAAACCCTAACCCAGATACATATATATATATATATATATATATATATATATATATATATATATATATATGTATATATATATATATATATATATATATATATATATATATATATATATATATATGTATATATATATATATATAAAATATATATATATATATATATATATATATACTCTGTTTAATATATATATATATATTTTTTATTTTTTTATTTTTTTTAATATATATATATATATATATATATATATATATATATATATTAAACAGAGTATATATATATATATATATATATATATATATATATATATATATATATATATATATATATATATATATATATATATATATATATATACTCTGTTTAATATATATATATATATATATATATATATATATATATATATATATATATATATATATATATATATAAAACAGAGTATATATATATATATATATATATATATATATATACTCTGTTTACACAGAGCCTGTGGGGGTTCGCGAGCTTGGGCCACTTTGCTACTCGTGAGATATTGCCCAATATCTCGCAAGTTTTACCTTTCTTTTAACACTTTATATATATGACAATTTTAATATATATAAAGTAACTTGCAATAATTCCATTAAAATTCTGTAAAAATACTAAAATCTGAATAATTAATCTAACCAAAAAGGTTTATTATATATATATATATATATATATATATATATATATATATATATATATATATATATATATATATATATATATATATATAAAATATAAAGACTATTTTATATATAAAAAAATTTTATATATAAAAAAAAAATATATATATATATATATAAACACTATTTAAAACATATAAAATTTCTAGGTAGCAATTCAAAAATTCTAAAACGCAAACTATAGTTATAATATAAAATAAATCATAATACAGTTTAACTAGTTACACATAATATATAACCAAGTTAAATCATATAAAAAAATTAATTCGTAAAGCTACATTTGAATTATACCTTTTTTTGTAGATAGAGATATTACTTCTAAAAAAATAATAAAATAAATTAAAAAATAAAACAAATAAATTAGAAATTGAGGAGGGTTTACATCATACCCAACTTATAAGAATTTCGTTCTCGAAATTAAATAAATCTTAATATACGAGGACAAGAAAGCTAGAAATGCAAGAATAATTAAATATATCAAATCATACCAAAATCTTTGAAAGGATGGAGGAAACGTTCTACGATTGAACTCCTAGTTCAACGTAGCCTTCTAAGGGATAGGGTGTACAAAGTTCACTACTCTACCCAACTTATAGGAGTTGGGTAATCGTGGAAAGTACAGTTAGAGGACTTTTAAGAAGGTCAAATTTCTAATGAGAGGTACTAGAATATGAGGTACTTCTGGCCGTAGTTACGGACTCTAAAGGAAGTGTCACGACCCGCACCCTAGAGTAAGGGCACGAGACGTGGGTTCGTCCAGCCTACGTCGCAGTGTCGGCGGTAGAACGATATCCTAGGTTAATCATCTAACAATATATAGGTACATGTATAGTATATATACTCCGAGTGGAGATGACATAGCAAATACAGTCTTAATCGCATCTAAGGTAGAATACGATAAAAGATAGATAATAAAACAGAAATAAAATCCACAGAGATACAATCCAGATAAAGTTTAAGTGTCTAAGATAAATACATCTCTAGATAACATCCCAATATCTCAATACAGTAATCCAGAAATAGTACAATAAATGACATCCTAGTCTAAGGGAGTGTCATCCACTGCTAATAGGTCCTGCTGCTGGTCCAGGTCACAACAGTCCTCTAGGGTCGCACCGTAATAGGTAGGACAGAACGCCTCAGCCTCGTCCTCTGTAATATTTTCAACAGGTCGAGTCAGGACAGGAGCGAGTACAGTACATCTCAACAAATCATAATGGGTTAGGAAATATAAACATGCTAGAGAGTAAGATACAGGAAACTGAAGAACAACATGATGTAAAAAAGAAGACTATAAGTAAATAGATACAATATATATGAGAACTAACAGTGCTCGTGATTCAGAGTACAAGATGGTTATGTAAATGGCACGATGTTGTACACGAGTAATCTAAAGAGGTTGCACACGAGTAATCTACTAGATTGAATACATAATCACTTCTACTCCACCGCCCCAATCAATACACAAGGATCTAGCCAAATTATGTTATTGCACAAGAAGTATAGTCGTACACGAAGATAATGTGAGCACATGAGTATACACGATTTCACACGATTTGTACACGAAAAGCATGAACATAAGGAGTACACGATGCTCATGATAAAGTACATGAACATGAAATACCCGATGTATCCGCTAAGGGGATAACATCGCATGACAAGATCCATATAGTACTAATCCGTGTTTCCGACTTGTCAGCATCTAGTAAAGTAATCTAAAGCAGGAAATATACTCTAAAACAGGATATAAAATGATCAGAGAATGTACTCGCCTGGTATCCCAAATAACTGAAGAGAATCTACTGTCCGAGGAGTGGTGTCTATCTTCTATAGAACAGCACAAGTCAGTATAAGTCTAAAATAATATAACAGACTTCTACAATACATCTACATGATGTTTGGGGTCAAACTAGACTAAAGTCAACCCTTGGTCAACTCTAGTCAACTATACTAGTCCAACTAGGTCAACTAAGTCAAGCCTAAGCCAAAAAGTCTCACTAAGCCTAACTAGCCTATTCTAGCATACACACACAATATCTAGGATATACAAGCCAACAGCACTCCCACACTGGCATTCAAGCCATACAAACAGGCTAGGAGCCATAGGCTATAGGCCATAGGCTAAACACATATTCACACATTACATATTAATCTAAATTATATAAATAATCACACTATACATAGGCCACATTGGTAATTTATCACAAATAGATATACATACATATATATATATATATATATATATATATATATATATATATATATATATATATATATATATATATATATATATATGTAAAAAAAAATATTTATATATATATATGTATATACATAGAGTGATAGGGTAATGGCATGTGTGTTTGTGTCAAGGTGTACATGTGTGTGTGTGTGACCATATGAAAAATAGTGTGTGTATCAGATGGCGTGTGTGTGTGATTTACAGAAATTGAAGAGTGTCTCAAGAGTGTATCATGCATAGCTAAGTGTGAGGGTGTAGTGTAATAGGGAACATTTTAGTGCTAGTGTCAAAGTGGTTCAAGGTGTTAACAGTTAATAGGGTGTGTAGTGTAGTGTCACATAGGAATTAGTATATAGATACATGTGAGGGTGTGTGTGGAACCTAGGAAAACAGTGAACAAACTCAGGATTTTCTGTTAGAAATTCTTAGTAAATGGTTCTCAAGAACTTGAGAACAAAACGACAGTTCATGAATCATTTCCAACCCAATTCGAGAACCCCCCTGTGTTAATATCAACCCAAGTCAACTACCAATCCTTATCAGTATACTAAAACAATGCAATAGGTTAAACATGGCTATCTTAACATCAATTTTAGATTAAAACTAGAATTAAATTCAGTATCTCTAATCAGTGAAAATCTAGAAAGTATCAGTCTATACACTAATCAGCCCATCCCTAAATCGAAATCCCATTCACTTAGAAGTCATCAACTAACATGAACCCAACTAACAGTGAACTAACAAAATGCATAAGAATTTAACATGGCAAATAAACTTTCAAAATCAGTATTTGAAAAGGAATGAAAGTTCAGAAATTAAATTCCTAGGACTGTGTATTTAGTCGACTCATTAAGCATACCATTCCACATTCGAAAATCCAAACAATGACCAATCGAAACCTAAACTCACATGTAACCACCCTAGCAGTAGTTAATACACATGTAGATGAATTTAAACATGTAAATTAATATCAAAAAATTAGTTTAAATCAGGGAATTAGAATCTCAGAATTTCAAACTAAACTCGTCTATTAGTGTTTTAGGGGAAAGTAGAATTGACAGTTAATTGTATGCTAAATACACGAATTAGTGGTTGGTAATTTATTACAAACACGTGCACGTGTCGTTACACTCGTTTGTGTCCAACCAAGTGGACACGAGCGTGTCCAAATCACATAAACACTCACAGACACACACACGTGCACTGGACAGTGCACAGCGTCGTGCATGCGTGTCTCGCACGCGACCCAGGCCACGTGGTGACACGTGGCCTTGCATACACGTGTGCCAGGGGTAGGGCTACCCCTAGGACAGCATGCACCATGTCCTAGATACGTGTTGTGTCCGTTCTAAATGCGTATCAGCGGCGTTCCTGCGCGCACAACGGCAGGCCGCGCGGCCAGTGCTGGGAGGATTTCTCCTCGCACCCGCAACCAAATGATCCCATCTTTTGAGAGGATGGTGAAAGTCAATGCCCCATCACCCTCACCAAAATTGGCGTGTCCACGTGTCCTGTGTCGGGAGATATTGACCCCGTGATGCAGGACACAGTGTACAGTGCGTGGACAGCGTATTCGTGTCCCCGTGTGGACACAACACGAAGCTAAAAATAGGAAGAAATAACAGAAATCCATAAGCAAACCCTAGATCTAGGATTCTATTCAAATACATTTGAAAAAACAGCAAATCGAAATGGTTCGGGCATTTCGTCGAACACTAAGCCTATACTAGTGATACGTGTCCGATACGGACACAAAACCTAATGCAAATGACGCAAAATTTCTCCTGTAGCTAGGGGACACCTATACCTAAGCTATCATGTACTAAAATTAGGAATAAAACATAATTTGAGGGTTTTACCTATGAGTGTCAATCCTCCAAGAAAGCCCCAAATGGAAGGATTCCAAATAGCAACTCCCAAGCTCCAAATGGTACAAAAATTGAGATGAACCTCCAAAATAGTAAACACATAGAAATTAGATCCTAATGCAAAAGACTAGGGTTAAAAAGGAATTAAAATAAATTTATTAGGATTTTTGGAAGGGGAGAAAATACCTTTTCTTCAAAATCAAGGTCAAGCACTAAAAGAGGCAAGAACAACCAACATGAGATTAAATAGGGGGGGTGCTCCTAGTATGGCCGGCCATGGGTTGCCTAATTAAGGTTAGGGTTTCATAATTTGGCCCATGGGCTTAAGTCATAATCATTTAAGTTATGAAGTCATAAGTCATTTCATTAAACCACAAGTCATGAAATGGTTTCACTAAACTTAATCCTCATATTCCAAAACTAGTTTCTAATGACTAAAATGGGTTAACTTAAGTTAGACTAGGGTTACGATAGTTAGGATTAGGTACTAGGCTAGTCTACAAGTCTCAATAAGTCAAAGTCAAAGTATCAACCACCAATTCACTAAATTAATAAAAATTCAAAAATTCACCAAATGACCAAAATACCCTCAAGCTAGAAATGTGGTAGTGACAAATCTACCCACCTTAAAATAATTTTGTCCTCGAAATTAAAAGGCAAAACTAAACTGATGAGAAGGATAGATAATCATACCTCACAGTGCAAACAGATATGGGTATCGCTCGCGCATCTCATCCTCCCACTCCCAGGTAGACTCTCCTGGAGAATGATGCCTCCTTGCGACACGAACCAAGGGTATCACCTGGTTTCTCAGCACCTTCTCTCGGTGATCCAGAATCTCCACTGGCTGCTCTGGATAACTGAGAGTAGGTCCCACCTCAATCTCCAAATGATCAAGCACATGGCTAGGGTCAGTCACGTACCGTCTCAACTGTGATACGTGGAATACGTTGTGGACACCCACTAGTGCAGGTGGCAAGTCTAGCCTGTAAGCCATATCACCGACCCTCCCGCTGATCATGAAAGGTCCGATGAAGCGCGGGCTAAGTTTCCCACCCCCACCAAAATGGATGGTACCATGAATCAGTGATATTTGTAGAAAACCATGTCTCTAACCTAATCAAAAACAAGGTCTCTAATTACTAAATAATCAAACATGATCAAACAAACACAACAACAACCTGCTTCTAATCCTATCTCCTGTCAAACTAAGTCAAACATAGTCAATGGTCAACTACTAGTCAACAACTAGTCAATTTGTCAACATCCAAGTACTTGGTCAACAACTGGTCAACTTCTTAGGGTTTTACCTATGTTAGCTATCTAGGTGTTGGCGACTAAAAATTAGCAAAAAGAAAAACTCTATAATAGACTAACTCTTAACTTCCCAAATCCTATCAAGTCACCCATAACTAATTACCTATATTCTAAGCACACAATCCCAAATACCACATATACATAAGCTCAAGAACAACCCTATACATATATCCTAGGTATATCATCTATATATATACATATAACTGATAATCAAAGGGTTAAAGTAGACTAAACTCATAAGGAACTGAACAGTGCTTAGAAATTAGACTAAGGATGTATGGTCTGAAACATCAATGTCGACAAAAGGGAATGATGCTAAGGAGACTGAATTTATAAGCAAAAGGGCAGGACATTAGGGTCCACTTGTAAAGTTTAAGTGAAAGGAAACCTACATGGTGACTGAAACATGCCTTTAGATCAAACCTGGGCCTCTTCTCTCTGTCTGGACTGAACACCTACTAACTACATGCAGGATAGCGGTCTAAAAGAAGTGAACCAACTGGTGTACAGGGAATGCAATAGGCAGTATACGGCAAATGAGTGCAGGCTACATGCCAAAGAAAAATACATTCATATATACAAGCTATATATATTTAACTCTCATCACCTCAAACTCTACTCAAAGTCTAACAACACACACTCCCTACCACATGCCTATCACTCCAATGAAAGGGTCAGATACTGTAGGGTGTCTTGGGACATAATAGTGGTGTAGCATGGCTGCTTTTGAAGATGCAGAACAATCATATGTAGGACAATGATATGTAGGACACATACATAAGAAAAATTGAACTAATGCTCGGGTAGAGGCTCTTAGAAGACTGAACCATCAATAAAAGGGAAATGTTTGGACATGTATCTGGACAGATGGGCTAAACAGGTATCATCTGAATCTAAGAATGTAAGAGGGACAAAACAAATGATCAAGGAAGAACTCTTATTAACAACCCACATTATATCCCCTATGTATACAACTGTCCTAAATGGACTGAACAACCATGCCCAAAAGGTTCTGTAGGACAGGTACTGCAAGTTATAATGAAGGGTATTGTAAGACTATCAAGTAAGGTAAAATGCTAGAGGTGCGGTATGACACCATGTTCAAAAAGTAAAGATGAGTGCAGACCTCTAATTTGCATGATACTAACCTTCCAGATATGTAGAATATGTTAAGGGGTTGATGGTTATATTGGTAAGTCAGTAATTGGGGTCTGAACAATGGTCCAGTGAAATCTATGATGCAACATAGTAGGTAATGAAATGTTAAGTGCAGTGAAGAACTTGTACAAGTCTGAACCAAGGGAACAGGATATCTAGTAAAGGGTCTGCACACTGCCTATAAAGGTTGATCAAACATGACTGAACTCAACATAAAGAGAACATAAGTAAAATAGAAAACTGGACCAAATATAGGCTAAACAACATGTCTATAACCCTATACAACAATGACCTATAGATACCAACCAAACCCATATCCCATATGCCAATATCACCTGTAACCTATCTATATATATAGACCTCTCAGTCTTAGGTGAAACTACAACTATACTCAAGGACAGGCTCTGGTCATGGGTGCCCTACTGGAAAGAGTAAGGGAAAATAATAAATCGTAAAGGCTGTAAGACATACTAACATCTTATATGAAAACTGGTAGGTATTATAAATAACAGAAGAATCATCTACAATGGGTTATTATTCTAATACCAAAGCTAACTATCATCCCTAGGGTACAGACACTCTACAAATCATTATATCATTACACTATGAAAGAACTACATATGAATAAGCTCTACAAAACTGAAATATCCTTACTCTTAAGTTATTTGATGATAGAATACAATTTTATAACAATAGTAGGGTACGATAGAGATGATATATTTAAAAACCTTCTCAAGATACAATCTGATAATCATATACGTATGTCCAAAATCATGTCACTCAGAGTCCTCGCTATGCCAGTAAGCAAGGCTGCGATAAACGATAGATTCCATAACTGGGACATGCACCACTATAATCATGTCGTCTGGAATTCTTGCTATGCCGACTAGTATAGCTGCGAGAAATTCCAAATCTCATTACCAAGATACGTACATCCGAAGTCAGGTCTCTATGTTTCCACCATGCCAGCTAATATGGCTGCGATAAACTACAGATTCCATAATCAAGTAGATGTTTTACCATCCTTGTTATTCCTGTCAACATATGTTATCAAAAAATATCGTAACTCAGGCCATAAAATTCATCTCGATAGGAAAATCAAAATAAACAACGATCCATCAAAATCAAATTCAATTACCGAGGAGTGAGAGTAAACAAAACAAGGAAAATGATTTCAAATTAAAGTTTAAATAAGATTCTCAATGGTCGTCCCAGAAATCTTGCAAGGAATCCTAATTGTGATTGAGTATCTTCAAAAATATATCCTAATCCTACTGCAGGCTGTAGTGATACTCTAGTTCGAATACCACTGCATAAACTCGACCTGTATGGGCCACCACTAAAAATGTGTCACGACCCGTACCCTAGAGTAAGGGCACGAGACGTGGGTACATCCAGCCTACGCCGCAGTGTCGGCGGTAGAACTCTGTCCTAGGTCAATTATCTAACAATATATAGGTACCTGTACAGTATATACACTCCGAGTGGAGGTGACATAGCAAATACAGTCTCAATCACATCTAAGGTAGAATACGATAAAAGATAGATAGATAGATAAAAAAGAAATAAAATCTACAGAGATACAATCCAGATAAAGTCTAAGTGTCTAAGATAAATACATCTCCAGATAACATCTTAATATCTCAATACAGAAATCCAAAAATAGTACAATGAAAGACATCCTAGTCTAAAGGAGTGTCATCCACTGCTAATAGGTCCTGCTGCTGGTCCAGGTCACAACAGTCCTCTAGGGTCGTAATGTAATAGGTAGGACAGAACGCCTTAGCCTCGTCCTCTATAATATTTTCAACAGGTCCAGTCAGGACAGGAGCGAGTATAGTACATCTCAACAAATCATAACGGATTAGGAAATATAAATATGCTAGAGAGTAAGATACAAAAAACTGAAGAACAACATGTTATAAAAAGGAAGACAGTAAGTAAATAGATACTTTATATATGAGAACTAACAGTACTAGTGATTCAGAGTACAAGACGGTTATGTAAACGACATGATGTTGTACACGAGTAATCTAAAGAGGTTGCACATGAGTAATCTACTGGATTGAATACATAACCACTTCTACTCCCCCGCCCCAATCAATACACATGGATCTAGCGAAGTTATGTTATTGCACACGAAGTATAGTCGTACACGAAGATCATGTGAGCACATGAGTATACACGATTTCACACGATTTGTACACAAAAAGCACGAACACAAGGAGTACACGATGTTGATGATAAAGTACACGAACATAAAATACCCGATGTATCCGCTAAGGGGATAACATCGCACGACAAGATCCATATAGTACTAATCCGTGTTTCGACGTGTCAGCATCAAGTAAAGTAATCAAAGCAGAAAATATACTCCTAAACAGGATATGAAATGATCAGAGAATGTACTCGCCTGGTATCCCAAATAACTGAAGAGAATCTATTATGCGAGGAGTGGTGTCTGTCTCCTATAAAACAGCACAAGTCATTATAAGTCTAAAATAATATAACAGACTGCTACAATACATCTACATGATGTTTGGGGTCAAACTAGACTAAAGTCAACCCTTGGTCAACTCTGGTCACTATACGAGTCAAACTAGGTCAACTAGGTCAAGCCTAAGACAACAAGTCTCACTAAGCCTAACCAGCCTATTCTAGCATACACACAAATATCTAGGCTATACAAGCCAACAGCACTCCCACACTGGCATTCAAGCCATACACGAGGCTAGGAGACATAGGCTATAGGCCATAGGCTAAACACATATTCACACATTACATATTAATCTAAATTATATAAATAATCATACTATACATAGGCCACATTGGTAATATCTCACAATATATATACACACACATATATATATGTATATACATAGAGTGATAGGTTAATGGCATGTGTGTTTGTGTCAAGGTGTACATGTGTATGTGTGTGACCATATGAAAATAGTGTGTATATCAGATGGCATGTGGTGTGTGATTCATAAAAATTGAAGAGTGTCTCAAAAGTGTATCATGCATAGCTCAGTATGAGGGTGTAGTGTAATAGGGAACAGTTTAGTGCTAGTGTCAAAGTGGTTCAAGGTGTTAACAGTTAATAGGGTGTGTAGTGTAGTGTCACATAGGAATTAGTGTATAGATACATGTGAGGGTGTGTGTGTGTAGAACCTGGAAAAACAGTGAACAAACTCAGGATTTTCTGTTAGAAAGTCTTAGTAAATGGTTCTCAAGAACCTGACAAAACGATAGTTCATGAATCATTTCCAACCCAATTCGAGCCCCCCTGTGTTAATATTAACCCAAGTCAACTACCAATCCTTATCAGTAAACTAAAACAATGCAATGGGTTAAACATGGCTATCTTAACATCTATTATAGATTAAAACTGGAATTAAATTCAGTATCTCTAATCAGTAAAAATCCAGAAAGTATCAGTCTATACACTAATCAGCCCATCCCTTAATTGAAATCCCATTCACCTAGAAGTCATCAACTAACATGAACCCAACTAACAGTGAACTAACAAAATGTATAAGAATTTAACATGGCAAATAAACTTTCAAAATCAGTATTAGAAAAGGAATGAAAGTTTAGAAATTAAATTCCCAGGACTGTGTATTCAGTCGACTCATTAAGCATACCATTCCACATTCAAAAATCCAAACAATGACCAATCGAAACCTAAATTCACATGTAACCACCCTAGCAGTTTAATACACATGTAGATGAATTTAAACATATAAATTAATATCAAAAATCAGTTTAAATCAGGATTTAGAATCTCAGAATTTTAAACTGAACTCGTGTATCAGTGTTTTAGGGGAATGTAAATTGACAGTAATTACATGCTAATACACGAATTAGTGGTTGGTAATTCATTACAAACACGTGCACGTGTCGTGACACTCATTCGTGTCCAACCAAGTGGACACGAGCGTGTCCAAATCACACAAACACTCACAAAACACACACGTGTACGACAGTGTACAGCGTCGTGCACGCGTATCCCGCGTGCGACACAGGCCACGTGGTGACACGTGGCCTTGCATACACATGCACCAGGGGTAGGGCTACCCCCAGGATAGCCTGTACCGTATCCTAGACACGTGTCGTGTCCGTTCTAATTGTTTCGGCGTTCCTGCACGCACAATGGCAGGCCGCTCGGCCAGTGCGGGGAGGATTTCTCCTGGTACACAACCAAATGATCCCATCTTTTGGGAGGATGGTGACAGTCAATGCCCCATCACCCTCACCAAAGTAGGCGTGTCTACGTGTCCTGTGTCGAGAGATATTAACCCCGTGATGCAGGACACAATGTGCAGTACGTGGACAACGTGTTCGTGTCCCCGTGTGGACGACACGAAGCTAAAACTAGGAAAAAATACAGAAATCCATAAGCAAACCCTAGATCTAGGATTTATTCAAATACGTTTGTAAAAACAGCAAATCGAAATGGTTCAGGAATTTTGTCGAACACTTAGTCTACATTAGTGATACGTGTCCGATACGGCCACGAAACCTAATGCAAATGACACAAATTTCTACTGTAGCTACGAAAAACCTATACCTAAGCCTAAATCAAGAATAAAATAATTTGAGGGTTTTACATTTGAGTGTCAATCCTCCAAGAAAGCCCCAATGGAAGGATTCTAAATATCAACTCCCAAGCTCCAATAACACAAAAACTGAGATAAACCTCCAGAAATAGTAAACACACAAAAATTAGATCCTAATGCAAAAGACTAGGGTTAAAAAGGAATTAAAATGAATTTATTAGGATTTTAGAAGGGGAGAAAATACCTTTTCTTCAAAATCTAGGTCAAGCACTAAAGAGGCAAGAACAACCAACATGACATTAAATAGGGGGGTGCTCCTAGTGTGGCCGGCCATGGGTTGCCTAATTAGGGTTAGGATTTCATAATTTGGCCCATGGGCGTAAGTCATAATCATTTAAGTCATGAAGTCATAAGTTATTTCATTAAACCACAAGTCATGGAATGGTTTCACTAAACTTAATCCTCCTATTCCAAAACTAGTCTCTAATGACTAAAATGGGTTAACTTAAGTTAGACTAAGGTTACCATAATTAGGGTTAGGTACTAGGCTAGTCTACAAGTCTCAATAAGTCAAAGTCAAAGTATCAACTACCAATTCACTAAATTAATAAAAATTCAAAAATTCACCAAATGACCAAAATACCCTAAAGCTAGAAATGTGGCAGTGACAAGAACCCTAGGTATTACCTGTTTAATATTTCTCATACATTGCCATATTCCATCGAGGCAGTAGGAGAGGTCTTAGTCAACCAAAACCGAAAACAAGTTGGTACAGTGGAATCCATTTGTTGCATAACATAGGTTAAGAAGAGATACGGGTAAGGAATCTATGGAAGGAGAAATCGTAGACTAAAAAAAGGGGACTACATAATATGTGAAGAGACCTATATCATAAGTTTGGTTTTTATAGACCAAATGTGGATATATGCATGAATAGGTTTAATTGCGTTTTGGTGGTTTCCTGATTGGACACCAATATTGGATTGAGTGAATCTTGGGTTTTAATCTATATAGGCTGCACAATATTTCATGAAACTAATCTAAACCATCCTTATTAGGTTAGGGTACTCTAGAACAGGTTCTAACCTATGTGGTTGGGCTAGTTCCGAGCCGAGTTGGTTAAATAGGTGTCGTTAGTCTAAAGATGCATCTTCCGTGACCTTTATGTGTAACTAGCGCATGGGGTCTTAATAGAGTGGCACACTAGTTGCATGTGCATAGTGGGCTTCGAGTAGATCACAACCATATATTAGGTCAAAAGATTTGTGTTGATGTTGGGTCTCCAATTGAAGTCGAAAAGTTCATCGGTATTACAGTAAGGGCTATAGTTGGCCTTTTTGACCCGAAAGTCGCATAATAAAAAATAGAGTACAAAGGGACATGTTTGAGTGGGATATGATATGCCTAAATCGAGGTGGGCTCGTCTAGTTCTTATATATAAAATTTATTGGAAGGAAAAGTCTAGTGTTGTCCTTCAAATATCAAAGTCACGATAGGGGACACCAAATGATCAAACTAGAAATGAGACAATAATTTATCATTCTAATGAGAACTAATATATCCTAATCAATAATTTAGAGGGCTTGCAATCTATACACTTTAAAATTTCAAATTTAAACTAAGGCATGATTCTAGGATTAATGGAGTTAAAGCAATTTAAAATCGTGGCATCGTATCTCAACTTGATATAAAAGAATAACAGATAACAGGATGTGTTAGATATGAATCAAGGACGAAGATCATTCTTCGGTTTTGGTTAGATGGAAGACAATTGCGTATGTCATACTTGGTTTCCCATGGAATTCTCCTGGCACGAAACACTATGATGACACACGAACCAAGGACATCGGCTATTTCATGCATACAAGGTCTACAAATATTGAACTCTAAGTCACGTCGTGGATCATTTCAACGACTAAGTCCTTGAATTGCTTTTATGAACACGTTTATCTATGCTATGGTTACAATACTACTAAAGGTGTTGAAGGTAGTGCTCATGCCTTGTTGTTGCTAACTACTAAATCATAATATGACGGGTTATTATGCTATGGGTATTGAACAAACTAGTGAAAGTATTGTTATAATACTATGTCATGTTTTAAAATTAAAATGTTATAACTAGAATAGCTCTGCTAGACCCCTAATCTCGGGATAGGTGTCTATCATAGCCGTGGTAAATACTTGTCCTTGCTTTTGTCTATTTATCTCATATCTAACTTGTAATGCTTGGTCGTGTATGGGTTTAAAAAATGATGGGTTAAGAAATCAACATATAATGCTTTGAGATCGAGGGTACATGATTCCTTAGAG
This sequence comes from Iris pallida, assembly GCA_029216955.1. Classification (NCBI taxonomy): domain Eukaryota; kingdom Viridiplantae; phylum Streptophyta; class Magnoliopsida; order Asparagales; family Iridaceae; genus Iris; species Iris pallida. Next base: position 6,048,159 of record JANAVB010010796.1, on the reverse strand, counting down.
AATATTATATGGTAGTCGTCTAAGTTTGGTCACGATTAAGGAAATGATTATATTCAATCCTAATTCTGAATGGTTAGAAGATCACGATAACAGATTTAGGGCCGAGGGGAGGACGAGTAACTCAAGGCAAGGTTGTAGTCTTTGGCTTGGCCGATGGTTGCTATACCTATGGATATACCACTTTTCGGGCCATAGGTGATAGGGCAGCTAAAGGGGATATCAAGTACGAGCTGTTGTCTTTCTAAAAATAGGTTAAAGATGGAAACAATAAGGAGCTCAAAGAAGGTAAGGTCCAATACAAATACAGATTCAAAGATGATTGACTAGTCCAAAGAGAGTTGTCAAGGCATATACGGATGAGATCCTAGAGGACAAGTATATTTGTTAACTATTTCTTAATCCGCATAGAGTAATCATAACAAGAGCGAACCAAGTGCACTTAGTTGATCAGACCATCATGCACTGGTTCTGATTAGACAATATGTTAGTGGGGTACCTCCAATAACATATGTGTCATAAGCAAGCTTGATAAAAGAATAAGCTTGCAAAACTGGGCTGTAATAGCAATATTGGTCAAGATGGTAAATTACGAGTACGTGAGATAATGGTGAAGGAAAATATAAATAATTCAAGTTCCTTAAGACTCTAAGTCTTGTCTAGTGTTCATGCCTATGTGGTCGTCCCCTTGTCTAAAGCCTTGGATAAGGTCGGTGGGAATGTTAGGTCTTGTGGTACTCTACCCAACTTATAAGAGTTAAACTAGTAGTGTGATGGTACAAAAAAACGGCTCTACCTAGTATGAGTCACCTTCCTAACCTCTTTCAAGCATGAAGGAAGGGGTAAGAATTAGGGTAGAAGGAATCAAGCTTGATGCAAATCAAGAGAGTCAAACGAGAGTTCGAAAATGGAATCGAGGAAGAAGGTCAAGTATGTGGATGAGATCCTAGACTTTAATCTTATATGTAGGCTTGCTTGGTACGGTAAACTAACCAAACAATTTATCTTGACCAGCATGGGCCACCACAAAAATATGTATTACCCCAGTCCCAAATACTTAGAACTAAGAACGTAGACATGCCAGTTGTATACATATGAAACATACTCCAATATATAGAACCCTCGTATGTATACATAAGCTGTAAAATATAGTAGAAACCATAACAACTAATGTCATCCATAGAATAAAGAAATAAAAGATATCGTATAATCAACTATGAAATGTCTTTGTACAATATGTTGGGCGGAGACAAATCCACTACCAACAGTTTAAAAGAGAGGAATACATAAACAATGGAAGCGTTTGATAATGAAGTGAAGGACGAGCCAAGAGCAATCATCTTCGAAGGGATATTGAAGATCATAGCCTTAGCTAGAACACCTGAAAAAAGATAATAGCATACACCTGGAGAGATAACCAGGTCCTCAGAGGGACGTAACAAGATACATAATATCCTGCCATATAAACTGAATAAAAACTGCTCAATAATAAGTCAAATCAGATTATAACATGGTCCAATACTCTACCCTTGAACTAGTGTACCATCATCCCAACCAAACAAGGATAGGAGATGGCACCCCAATCCATGATTAAGTATATTCCCATGCCATGCATCCAATATGGTATCCAGACCACAACAAGGTTCAGTACTTTGTCATCGAAGCAGTGAGCCACACCTACAACCAAACAATGACAAGATGTGGCAAACTAGTCCGCGACAAGTTACTGTTCCAAGCCATAGTCAGATACAAGTGCCAAAACCAAGAGTACTCATACCTAATGGATAAGGTATTCTAACCAATCTAAGTGAATACAGTTTTAAGAACATCCTCCAACGCATGGGTCCTAGATAAAATAGGATCGGCATGGTCCCACCTTGGGGCACTAGAGGCCCAG
>JANAVB010010796.1:5928765-6041265 GCA_029216955.1 Iris pallida | reverse complement strand
CATATGTTTTTAGGCCTTCTCTTCTCCCTCTTTCACCCTAGCAACACAAGGAACCCCCAAGGGCACTTCGGCAAGGAGCAAAGGCCAATAACTTGGCGAAACTTCAACCGAAGAGGTACTGAATTCACAAAGTAGGTATGCGCATCTTGTAACAGCGTTTTCTCTACTTCTAGACATCAAAACTTCAAGGGACGAAAATGCTGGGTTCCCCTATGTATCTACTACCTTTGTATAAAATTTCATGTCAAACTTCTTTCTAAATATTTTGGGGCACACGTTTTACCAAAGTGTGTCAAGAATTGACATTGTTCAGTACGGGACAGTTTTGAACTTATAACTTCACTTTTACCACTTCTTTCTAAATATTTTGGGGCACACATTTCATAATTTTGTTGTTTTAATGCTTGAATCATTCGATCTTTGAAGGACAAAATTTAGTCGTAAAACGAACTATCGATATTACCATCTTGTGAGTCCCAAATAATTTTGTGTGCATCCATTGCTTCATATTATCGATCCTCGACTCATGATCATGAATATTTGATAATTTAAATAATTTTTTTCCATTTATTTTAGATTATTAAATCTATTTTATTTATAGTCAAATAATTTCTAATATCGTTGATTTATCAATGGGGATATTAGTTTGATCATAAATTGATTTTCAACAGGGTTTTTATGCAATATAAGTATATAGAATATATTTCTAGAATATTAAATATTTATTTTGGAATTAATTCTAAATATTATAAATAGTATTTCGACTAGTATGCATCATGGCTAGTTGTGACTAGTATATAGTTAGTTAAACATATATATATATATTTTTTAATATATATATATATATATATATATATATATATATCTATATATATAGATATATATATATGTTTAACTAACTAACTAGATATATATATATATATATATATATATATATATCATGATAAATATATATATATATATATATATATAAATATATATATCTATATATATATATATATATAATATATATATATATATATATATATATATATATATATCATGATAGCAATAAAAATATATCATGATTGCATAATGTTAGTATGGTTATTAATGCTAGTTATATATATTTATAGGAGTTCGTGAGACCGAGGCTACAGAAGTTGGAGTCGGATCCATAATCAACACTTTCACGACGATTCCAAGTGAGATACATTACCATCTTGCAATCATACTTGATTTATGATGTTTGTGTGTTTGCTAGTATTTTACATTAGTAGAGTGCGTCCAAGTATGACTTGGGTGCCATCGATATGTCTATCGATGTTGCTATGCGTGCGTGTGTATGTTGACCATATGTGATAGTTGATATTCCTGATGTGTTAAAGTTATGCTTCATAAATTTCTTTACTTGTTGACGTGTCTCATACACGACATAAGAGTGAGGATCATAGAGTTGGCATGAACTATGTATTCGACTTGCTACCAATACGGGCGGTTCGAGTGTCGGTTCATTTATGTATTTAGCGGAGTCTAAATAGTGACTTGCATAGAGATATGGATTATCGAGCCATGTTTATGATTTGTATGAATCATGGGCAGAGAAAACTACTGGAACATGTGGGCTAGCCCACAGCCTCATAGTTGCCCGGTTATTGGTTCATAGTTTTTTGGTTATGGGTGTGTCACTAGAGGATATATCCGACAGTCGTCCTGCTTGCTTGACAGATACGGTCGGGAGGTACGCTAGTGATGCAAAGTATGGCTAGGGGATATATCCATTCAGTAGCCCTAACTGTGTGTCAGATATGGTCCAAATGTATACTAGTTCATGCGAAAGCCTCTAGCGGATGTTATGCTTTATTCCTACCCACTTATACGTTCAAGTATAGTTTTCGACTTGTATTACACCTAGATGGTTAGGTTCAGTTTGTGTTATGGCATGGGATAGTGTCTTATCACAGATTGGTGGGTCATTCCTTGTCCTTGTTTGGTTATAGGGGTGATCCACTATTTCGATGATGGGATGTGAAACAATGTTATGACCCGAGCTATTATTTTTCCTTGTCATGTTTTATTTACAGTTCAATATGGTATTGTTTTATGTATCTTGCTAATCCCCTGAGGACCAGGTGATCTCTCCAGGTGTTAGATGGACTTCCGGCATAAAGTTATCGTGGTGTGTTCTACAGGATTCAGAGACTGTTGGTAGTATTTCTTATTATCATTTTCTTGTCCTTGTACTATTTATTTTCATCTTTGCTATCATAGCCTAGTTTTACTGGACCTCTATTATTCTTCGGGTCCATTCCAAACATATATGCTAGTAGGCTGCATACCATGACATATATCGTTTGTTCTTAATTTTGTTCATTATTGTGGATTATGACATATTGGAGATATAGATTAGATAGCATATGTTAGTTTACTTTACAGCATACTATGATTAGGATAAGTCTGCTAAATTTGCAATACTTATTCTAGCCGTACTGCTGGCATGATAATGTCATGGGTTCTTATATATTTTGGAACTGGGGTGTGACATATTTTTATAGTGGCCCATACAGGTCTATTTAGCCGTGCGGTTAAGTTATTATACCGAACGGGCCTGCGATAGGATAATATAATAGTGTCTCAATCCACAACTGCCTTGAAAACTCTTTTGAATTTATACATCATCCTTAAAGCTCGAAATTGAATTCGATCAACTTTTTTGATCTCCTTGTTTTGGATTCTCGTCACTCCCTCTTTCGGAAGGACGTACGCTCATGCTTGGTGAACCATCTACTTCATCACTGGATAGTACATGGTTGATAGAATTATACTAGGAAATATTTATTAAGGAAGGATTTGATAAGTACCTCTATTAGGTAGACCTAGCAGCTCGGATGGGGAAATATAGGATTCTTAACGACAACTTAACTCTAGCTAGAGACTTTAGGATCAGTAGATTACAACCCTCCTACTCTTATCTATGTTAAGTAGAGATGTTTTGGAGGAACCGTAAGGAACATATAGTTGGACTTTAGAGATTAGTTGCAGTTCCCCATTAGAAGTGATAGTCACCCGGGGAAGACTAGTTGAAAGGGGCCAAAGGGTCTCATATTAAATATAAAGATTCAGCGAGCATCTCTTAGCATTAGCTTCCACCCTTACTCAATAGAAACATATATTGTGTGTAGGCGTATTCCTGAGTGCTAGATAGTAGGCTAAAAAGAGCCAAATGTAATCTATCATTTAAGGAAGGTTGATAGGTAATCTATGGAAGTATGGCTTACATTTTAAGAAATAGATTTAGCATTTATATCCTTTGAGATTAGACCTACCTAGAGACTCGAGGGTAAAACTAGAAACCTTATCATAAGAAGACTAGCGGATCATACATATTGATATAGGATAGTAGGAATCCTAGAACACCTTGTAGATAGAACAACAGGGTTGGACTAAGATACATATAGTGGTTATGAAGAAGGAGGGATCGTAGAAGTAGCTCTATGGATAGGCAATAGAGATTAAAGAGGGTAAGGACCTAGCGGACTGCATTTTTAATGTGTAATAACTTGTTAGTAAAGGTAGCATCTGAGAAGACCATTTCATAGAGAAGGAGCCTGAGAGAGTAGCTATAGCAGGTATTATTTTAGTTGCACCGATTGTTGATTTTTAATGCTCTATTATTTTTTAGTTTTGTAACCATGCCTAGAGTAGCCACTTCAACTTACTTGAGAATTTGAAAGATTTTTACGATGAGAAGTTAGGAATCCAAGCTTGATAGGACTAGATGAATAACTAAGGTGGGTAGAATTTTATAGAAATTCACCTAAGATGGAAGTTAGAATAGAGTACATTGTAGGATTTAACCCTAACGAGAGATCCTAAGATTACTAAACTAATCTGTGATGCCCTTTTTCTAAGATATAACCTTGAATATAAGTACTAGATGGATTTTTATCGAGTGCTAATATCATGATAGGTCACCTAGAAGTATTAAATAGAGTATGAAGGTTTGAGTTAGGCTAGACGACTATCTCTATATATGGTAAGACTAGCCTTAAAATGATCTATAAAACACCATAACTAGAAGAATTGACCAATAGGTGTGTATCTGTTCAGCTCAGCCTCGACCCTTGTCTAGTAGATATATGCAAAATTTTAGGTTTACTTATAAAAATTGTATAGCCTATTGATAGTCAGAAGGAGTAGAGTATTATTTTCCTTCTATTTGGTTGAAGACCTGCCCTATATAGGAATAGTGTTGAATTAGTAATAATTTTTTTATTGACCAATAGCACCATAATGGTGTTGGCCCATTTTCTAATGGTCACACCCGATTTTGATTAATCAACAAACGACTTAAGTCAATACACAAAATATACAAACTGCTGCTAACATTTCAGGTCAAGTGAAATCAATATCAAAGAGCATACTACAACATCCGCAAGCATGTAAATCATCATCCCGAAGCTTTTATGCACTGGAAACAGTCTGTGTCATTTTCCAGTTTACTATGTATTTTATCCTTTATTGAGTCTAGAACACAAATTGTAAAATCGACTGAGTATTACTGGCTTAGGTTATTCAGTCCACAAACAAAAATAAGCCTACCTATACTACAAAAAAAAGTATCTTTTTGGGACGACACTATAAGGAACACTAGTCTAAAAAGTCCTAAAAGTATAATTCTAGGGACGATTATATTGTTAGTAACAAAAAGTTGCATTTTTTTGGGACAGATTGTGAAAATGGATCACTATTTGGGACTAATGAAAATTTCTGTTCCAAATAATACACATTTCCGTCCCAAATAGATCGGCGGAAATGTCACACATTTGGCGGCTAATTGCCAAATTTTATGGAGGAAACTTAACCTCCACATGTTTCTATCTCAACCGTTCGATTGGATGGATTAATCCAGACCGTCCATCCCAAAACATATGAGAACACACTTCTCAATATCAAGCAACCTAAAAAAATTTCTCTCCCTCTCTCTTTCCGATCAAAAAATGGGGATGCTGCTCTCTCTCTCTCTCTCTCTCTCTCTCTCTCTCCGACCTAGGTGTTCCAGTGTTGCTGCTCTTTTTCTCTCCGACCATTGTTCGACCTGGTGCTCCAGTGTTGCTGCTCTCGCTCTCTCTCTCCGACCATTGCTCTCTCTTTGTCCGACCTTTCAACCCTAGGTGCTTGGTATATTTTCGACCTGCTACTTGGTATATTTTCTCCAATCTTTAGAATTTTTACCAAATATTTAGTCTTTGCCCTAATTTTTGTATGCATGTTATTTTTTCCTAGATTATTTGCTTATAATTTGAGTGGTTTACACTATTTACACTGTTTACTCAATTTTTCCTTGAAATTTGAGTGTTTTACACTGTTTACACGGCTGCATGTAATTTATCCTAAATTATTTGCTTGAAATTTGAGGATTTTACACTGTTTACTCAAATTTTGCTTAAAATTTAAGTGTTTCACACTGTTTACACGGCTGCATGTAATTTTGTCCAAGATTATTTGCTTGAGATTTGAGTGTTTTACACTTTACTCAAATTCTTGCATGGATAGGAACATGACACAATATGGACACAGTTGATATATTTGTGAAAATTTGGGGTTTTTTTAATAAACATTAATTCATCCTTGGAAATTTGTGGGATTCTAAACACAATTACTCCCATTCTGGATTGATGTTAAACATATTATAAATTGAGATGAGGTTGAACCTGGCTATATCCTTTGTAGGTTTTAATTTGTCAAATTATTGTGATTAGCATTCATGTAGGAATTATAAGTTTCAAAAATATGCGGGGATAGCTCAGTTGGAAGAGAACCTAAACTAGATATATTTTTGTTGAGTAGAACTTTGGGGTTATTAATTATCTTTATAAAATTAAATATATTTGGTAATGCACGTGTTGGGATTGTGAACTAAATATATTTTTTGGTTTGTGGTATAATATTCAGTGTGCTAGATGAGTACGTTATGAACGACAACATTGTTTTTGATGTGCTAGTAATTTTTTGAGCGTCTACATTTGCTTTGATTTTGCTTGAGAGATCTATATGATTGTTATGGCTAACACTGAAATTGATTGTTATGGCTAACACTCAAAATTTGAGTGTTAGCCATGGGTTTTATGACATGGGTGAGTGGCTAATTGCATTTGTATTGTAGATTGAATTTAGCAAGTGCGAGATCATATTTGGGTTCATTGCATATATATTTTAATTGGTTGCACATTTTGGTCGTTTATTGTATGTTTGTTGATATAATAAAATATGTGCCGCTTGGTCCATGTGCTCAAGTTCAGCGTAGTTGTACAATTTAATTCTTGAACTAAATTCTCTAGTGCTAGTGTTTCTTTTTTTCCTCTCTTTTGTTTGAGATAAATATTGGAGGCTTGTTGTAGTGGTGGTTGAAATTCCTTGTCAAGGATACCCTTACAAGATTACATTCTGACAGCTAGAGATTGATAAACATGTGACGAACAATCCCTTCCTCTATATATTATTTGTTATTACATCTTGCAAATATTGACACAAAGTTGATGATTTAGTTTCTCCAATATTCAGCTTGTTAAGAGATCAGTTAATAACTTTCGCAATGCCTACCGAAGGTTCACTACAAGAATCAGATATTGTTGGATCTGTACTCTCTCCTATTTTCTAGACACTTTCCTCATATAGACAACTTAGAAGGGTTGTTCATTAATTCGATGGGCTCAAAATCTGGAACACTAAAAGGTACTTCCCATGTATGCTGGCCTTCTGAATCTATTTTGTACCAAATGGCTTGACGAGAATTTATAGGATAGACTTCTAGTTAAAGTGAGCTATAAACTGTCTCATTCACCCTATCATCTAAATTGTTGTGCATATTGCTGCTTGTTGAATTTCAATTTTTTTCTACATTTTATTATGTTTTACATCACCTAAGCAGTGCTCGGCCTCCTGATAAGTAACAGTGTTTTATCCTAATCATGAAAGGTCTACTTTGCACTCATCCATGCTATATTTTTCGTTTCTTCTATGTGTAAAGTTGAGTCATAATTGAACACATTTGCTATCATTGATACTATCACCGAGCACAGTTTCTGATCCCATCACTGATGCTATCTCTGATACATTTGCTTGATACTACACTGGTACTACCACTGAGCACATATCCTTGGTAATCAAAATTGGAACTGATACTATCACTGAGCATATAATTTTTTGAGGTTCAACAAGTGGTAGAGTCCAGCTAGTCAGTGGACAACTCTCCTGCTGGCAATAGGCTCTTAAGCTCTAGTTCAATTTGAAGCAAAAACTGCTGACAAGTGGTCTGTAGCTGGCTATTTGAAGCAAAACCTTTTGAAGCTAACTTTTTGCTTAATTTCTAATGCTTATTGTCTATTAATGGAGAACACAAGTAGTTAATGAAGGAGAATCGGTTCCTCGGAGCGAGCTACACCTAAAAAACAAAAATATATTGGCGGATCTCTGGTGTTCTTGATTATCTTGGATATGTAAGGTATGTCTAACACCCCACCTCAAGATGATGGTAGAACACTTTGATTTTGACAAAGGAAAATACAAACAAACCGAAAGAAGTATGCTCTTTGGTCACTCTTGTCAATTTTCTCTTAACTAAGTTTCTGCTTTCGATGTCATCAGTCTACTTCATATTATGGCAGAATTCAACAAAGCAAGTTCTTGCATTATTGATCCTTAGATTATATCAGCAGTAGTTTAGGAATGAATATTTTCATGCTTCGTTTTATATGTTGAATGTGTTGAACATATCAGTGGTTGTCATGCTAGTGCACAACTTTGGGAAGATACAAATCTTTTTGACTTGGTGACAAACAATCTTCATGCCATACACGGTATCAAAGCTCAAGTTGGAAGTTCCTTTGTGTCATCTTTATATATATATATCTTTTGGGAGAAGTTCTCAGGTATCACTTTTCAGATTCTTATCAGATTCCCATATGCCCATGAATCTATGTTTTAACACTTCCCATAAAAGATACACATTTCATCTTTACCTATTTGTATAGACTTTCTTCTAGTCCAGCGGAACTTGGGGGTTGCTCCTTGGTTGCATGAGCTTAAAGTGCATGGGCAACAAAATAGGGCTGCCTACCAGTCAATCTGCATCTTAGTTATGTACGTTGCAAGGACCTTGAAATATTTTCTTAAAGGCTTATAAGAGTTTGTTCCTATATACAAGACCCATCCAATCAAGAACAACATGTATGGGGTGGGCTTTGACCAGAATTTTGGACTCTGGTTTATGACACACTAGCTCAAACAAATATGATGATAAAAAGAGGGGCTTTTAAGGGGCTTTCAACTTTGGTCCTTCAACATCAATGCCCGATACACCAAGTATCTCTCTCTTGCCCTGCTACCAGAGAAGGGTCCAGCATATGTTGATAGGAACTGTACTTAACTTGTTGGGAAGGCCTTTGTAGATTTCGGGAATGTGTCCATTGGGGAAAATTTCTACAGAAACATAGAATTTCATATGTCAGTCAGGTGCTGGTCTTTTTTGATGATCACTAGACTGAACTTAAGAGGTATGTGCATCCACCCTAGGATCTGCTAAAATAAAAGATGCACCAAATTTTGAATTTCATTCAATGAATCTAATAGACAATATTCAACAGATCCTAGCAAACAATTATCCTACATTTTTCTACTGCCAAAGCTATTTGGCTTGCTTCACCTATTGAATCTAATAGACAATATTCAACAGATCCTAGAAAATGATTAGAATTAATTTTTTTAGTTGTTACAGTTGCTTATGTTTGTTCAACATACTATACATTATTCTAAACAAGTGGATCCATGCTATTTCCAGATAATATCTTTGCATCCACCTCCTGGTGATTCTTCTAACATGTTATATCATTGAATTAATCAGGACATGTTTGATACTTCTGGAAAAAAAGACTTTTTCTTCTTCTTCTGAACTCTGGAATTGAAATAGGTTGCATGCTAAGCTAAGAAATAAATAAACTATTGATGTTGCAAAAAATCCCTAAGTTTCTAAGTATTATTTTTCTAGACATGAATACCTAAGTTCACTATATCACTCTACCTGATCAGTATGCATATTGATGTTGCAATGTATAAACAGATTTTTTTTTGGATAATACAATATAATTTTCAATAAAAGACACAAAGCACATAAGATGAGTCGATTTTACTCAAAAATATACAACCAACTCTCATCTTTCTTGGTCAATGGATATAATATCCCCACAACAGCAAAAAAGTGAGTTTTCTTGTATCAAATGTCATTTATGGTAATACTAATATGTAGTTGATTAGGTTCTTGACAGTGATTCGCATCTTTTTAGTACCTCAGATGTACTACAGATGCCCTAATCATCCTTCCAAGAATTGGTAGAAAATTTTCCAATTGTTTTTTATTTTTAGGATATCTTTGTTGATTATTTTCATATCCATTCGATCTTTCTTTCTTTATTTCATGCTGATCAAAGGATGACATGTTTGAACGATGATGTGGAGTAGAAACTATGCAGCGAAGGTCATCATCTTGGCAGCGAGGCACAGACTGCGATACTGTAGGGGGTTATTTGTTGCTCTGCCATAGGTCATCTCTACAATCCAACTTATTTTCTTCTCCTCTGTTGGTCATTTATTATCAATGTTAAGCTCTTTATATCAGTGTCAGTTCCTTGCTATTTATTTCTACTTAAAATTGATATTAGTATTTAAAATTATGTACGTGACCCTCGTTTCATAATTCATATTTGATCTTTTGCTTATAGCTAATTTCCCTTTATTTATACATTGATTATTTTCTGAGAAAAAGTAACTATGTATATATGAATTCGACTACCCTTCCCATGGACCTGGCCGTGTGGGTAGCAAAATTGAGTAACCTAACCTTTTTTCAAGTTCAAAAAAATGCTGCAACATGCAATGTATTATCATCATGTACTTCATGCTTGACTGCTCCAAACACGCTAATATGTTTGAAAGATTAGCATGTGTGTAATTCACTAAATTCAAGAGTCACATTAATTGATTCATGTTGCTTGTGATTGTAGGTGCAAATTGGCACTCATTCTTTCGCTTTTGATCATGTCTATGGAAGTATTTGTTCGCCATCGTATTCTATGTTTCAAGAATGTGTTTCCTCATATGTTGATGGACTATTCTAAGGATACAATGCCACTGTTCTTGCATACAGTCAGGTTAAGTTATACTTAATCCAAACACACCCATCACTTCATTTATAAAATATTTATCAGTTTACTTTTTAATATAAAGCTTGAAGAACTTGAAGTATCTGACATATTCTATGATGTATCACATACGGTTTCCGGTAAAACATATATACCATGGGAACTTGATGGAACTATAGTTGTCAAACATGACTCATCCCTCAAATCATTCATTATTCAACAAGATTGACAGTTTGAATCATCAAGCTGATATTTGTAGTAACTTGTCACTTTTATCGAGGTATCATGGAAATTTCTTTGGTTTTATCATTACATAATTTGCTTTGGATGGATTGGGTATTGAAAGATGAGAAATCATAGACCTCATATCGTAGGATGAAAGTTACTTGAAAAGAATGTAAGAATACCAGTTAATTTATGCAAAGACTATTCACTTTCTTAGTATATGAAAAGATTGCCCCTCTGAATTTGTCCTATGTACTCGAATTTGATTCTTTTATCTTGTCTACGTTAGGATATTGCTAGTACAACGTAGATAAATTGTCACTTATGGCTATTGGCTATTGTGAACCAAATCATGAATTGATACGAATAAGAAACCTTGCAATACGAATAAGAAGCACACACTGAGAATCCGATGTAATTACATTGATTTTACTTGTTTATATGTTATTTTGAATGTGTAACAATAAAATTTTTACCAATAGGTATTGAATACATTTTTTGCAGTTGCTCATTAAGGTAGCCAGAAACATTTATACTTTCGTAATGTTCTTTACTTCTTGGAAGCTATCTACTAACCATATCAGTATGGTAGCCAAAAACATTTGTACTCTATGTTAAGCTTTCTTTAGTTCTATGCTAAATTTATATGTTGATATCATAACCATGTTTCCATGATGTACACAACAAAGATTCTAATAAATACATTTTTATTTCATGTAATGTGCTATGTTTGTTACTTCCCAGGAGTTCTCTCTTGGGTCTGATGTATGCAGTCTCCTTCTTGGACAGGTCAGTTTGATTATTAAATCGTACATTATATGATGTTATTTTAGCCATCATTCATATATTAGCTTAGTATATTGAGGATTGAAATCTAACTTGGTTGTTTCATACAATTACTATATTTTAGACGATGAACAATATCAAAGTGGCTGAGACTGGAAAAATGGATCTTTTAGTCTTATACAAAATTGTATGCTCCATTAAATGTGCATATAGTTTACTTCCATTTAACTTGCATCACAAACACATAACAGAATCAGGTTGGTGATATACATCGAGTGTAGAGTGCCTTTCTTCACTGGTCTTAAAGTTGATTGCCCTGTCTTTAATTATTAAAAAAAAAATTTGCCTGTCATATTTTATATAAATTTGTGCCCTCATTTGCTTGGAATTTTGATTATTCCTGTGATGGCTCAGTTCCTGTGATTGGAGATTTTGAATAGAAGTGGAATAAATTTGTCACCAGAGTTTATCATTGGATCAAACTATTTTATAGCAATCTAAAGTTGCTATAGGCTATTGCAAACAAGTAGAATGAGCTACCTACATCCTTTTGGAGTCATTACAACAGGAAACAATAAGTTTCGGCAATAAAAGGAAGCCATGTATTCAAAAAATAAGTGTTTCTCTTATGGAAGGCCTAATACTCTTAAAGGCAGTAGATCATGAAGCAACCATATATCTAATGTTTAGTTATCTTGCATCTAGGACCAGGTATGCAACATGGCCTGTAATCTCAACCAGTCAAATCATTGAACACCCTCATCACACAGATTTTAGTGCATAGTATACTCATATATGGCCACTTGATGCACATAATTCTCACAGGTTTGTTGGTATTTCTGATACCAAAATTGACACTACAGACATTGCAAATTTCTACGACACTATACAGGAAACTCCAGGAAAATTGCTGCACACTAGCAGTATCATGCAGTGCAAGGCCGTTCAAATGTTACTGCAGGCTGCTGCATTCTCGAGCAAGAAGTTAGCTGCACTCTAGGTACACACCAATCTAACCCCAGTTTCCTCATATAGACCCTTTCTGACACTGTCCATGACACCAATTGGTATCACCTAATCAATACTTGCATCCCCTTTGATACTCAATATAACTATATTCATTTGATCATATAACTATATGTATTCCAAAAAATTTCATGTATATGTAAAAGAAGTATGTAAGTACTTTGCCAATGAATACCAAGTGATTATCCGAATCCAATTTCTTTATCAGGTTAGGATCGGGTTCGGATCATTTATTCCTTATCTGGTTTGGGATTGTGTACGATTAACTATCTATGGATTGAGTTTTGCATAAATTGGGACCGAACCTGACAACCCTACACATAATACAACAACAGAGCCCCTATCCCAAATTTTTGGGACAACTCTATACGCAATGCCAATCTAAAATGTAGGATTCCATTTTCTTCTTATTGAAGCTCATCTAAAATGTAGGATTCCATCCCTTAAACCTGTCATTCTTTTAGTACATATTTTGTTTTACTTATAAATTTTTCTTGTAAGTGTTTATAGGATCTTTTTTGATCTATATAATTTTACTATCTTCGGTTGATGAATTTGTTATTTTCTTTTCACTGCAGGATATAGCATTGGGGGTTGCTATTGGGTCATCTACACAGAATGCAATTTTTGTTGTAGTTTCATTATCCTTGAAGTTTTTGAATTTGTGATGCTAGCAATATGGCCAGACCTACTAAGATGTAAAGAAAAACATAATACATGTAGGATGTAGTTCTTGTCCTTAGTATTCTATATAGGAACTACTATAACTTAGAGATGAACAACAGAGTAGATATTCTAGCTTGTTTCTTATTATGGCAAAATGTAGATTGTTGTTTTATTCGGTATAAGAATCCTTTAAATTCATGCACAACATGTGTTCGACATGAAGGCTAGCTGATTTAAACTTTTTGCCTTAGGATGATATTATTATGATGCATATGTATATATTTAGTCTTCGATGTCTATGCCGACCTATGATTTTTTCCATAAGATCTAATGGACTATGATTTTTTGGACTGAATTTTGCATAGTCTCGTGTCGGTATCGGTATCGGAACTTAAAGTTTAAGCTACAAAATAGTTTTGTTTCCCAATTTTTCCCTTCAATTAAAGCTTCCTTTTTCATTTGAAGCTTCCTTTGTCACTTGAAGCTTGTTACTATACATTATTTTTTCTGTACAGTAACAAGCTTGTTACTTGTACTTTCCATTTTTGGATTTTTGGACTTGAAGCTTCCCAATTTTTGGACTGAAGCTTGTTGTTTGTTGTTTCCATTTTTTGTAAGCAGGTCTGTACAGTTTGGAAGAACTGTTAGCAGGTCTGTACAGATGGATTGATCCTTTTGTTCTGTTTTAAACATTCACAAACTAATGTAGGCTAGTCTGTACAGTTTGGAAGAACTTGTCTTTCTTTTCTGGTGGTTTGTATACAGTTAGCAGGTTTCTAATATATTGGCATATCTTATTTCATTTGCAGGTCCTTCAAAAGCATTCTGGATATGCTAAAATGATGGGCGACTATCTTGTGATGGAAAAAAATTTGGGTTCATTTTTTTGGGTTCATGTTGGATATACTTGAATGTTCAAAAACATAGTGTAGTGCTTAATGTTTTGGGTTCAGAATTTTGTATATATGTAATGGTGGAGACAATGGGTCCATTTTGTAATGGTGGAAGACAATGAGTTTATTTTGTAATGGTGGAGACAAGGGGTTCTTTGTAACTGATGGTGTGGATGATGTTGTATTTTGAATTAATTTTAAAAATAATGGTGAAGGATGCTTACTGTTAAGCTTTTTCGTTGTTTATCAATTGAACATATATAGTTATATATGGATTTTGTTGTCTTCTACTTAATGGTAAAGAATTCTTGATGTTGTTAAGCTTTTTTCTTTTGTATTGGAGCTCTGACACATGGAGATACATCTGAGGACAATGATCATATGAATTATATTATGTGTGTATTTAAATGTTATTTTTATAGCTGGAAGATACAAACGATAATTTCATAAGTATTACTTTTGGGACGGTTATGTAATTATCCTAGATATAAATGATATTGTAGGAGCGTAAAAAGTGCTTCAAAGAAAGAGTCATCTCATTCATAAGTGATCTGCTTTACGCCTAGAGGAATGGGTAATCTCTTTTACGTCCAAGATTAGGCTAATCGTTTTATGCCTAAGCAAGTTGATCATTTTACGCTCGGAGCTACACCCATGGTTTTACGCCAAGGACAGAGCAGTCTACTTCATGCTGGATAAAGCTGTCAAATCTGGCATTTAATGCAAACTCTGACATGAAGATATTAATGATGGCATTTACCACAGAATTCAATGGGATTTGTCTTATACAAAAAACCATTGTTGTCGTTTATGGAGATCGAGCTACTTTACGCTCATTGAACGGTTTCTTTTACGCACGGAGTTTTACATGAGTTCTTATGCTCATAAAACAATGTGTGCATAAAGTCTATTTGAGCCATTTTACGCTCAAGGTTATTCAATAACCACTTTACACAGGGAACCTATGACAGAGCTATTTTTACGCTCATCTCACTGTTTTACGCTCAGAGGATGTTGGAGCTGTTTTTACGCCATATTCTTTCTGGCCAGTATGGAACGTGGTTTGTTTACATGGCCTTCATGCCATATATTTCGAAGAACGTGTATACATGCATCCTATTCTCGCTGAAAATATGGGACGCGTGTCAACGTATGCAAAGGATGACTCTGATCATGGGTGGCAGTTGTTAGCGTAAAGATAGATTTTGGTGACTTTTTACGCACAGAAGCCCCAGTCTATAAATAGACTCATTTTTTCTCAAAGACACACGGAGAGGGAGGACATGAGAGAATACAGAGATCAAGACTTCGAGATTTTGATTCTCCAGAGTATTCTTCTTCAACTTTTCTTCCAGAACAGAGTGAAACAAAGTAGGAAAGCATTCGGCCTCGCCATCAGTGCCCAAGTGCGTCGATACCTTTCTGGTGACTTAGTTCTTCCAAGTTGTTCTACTTCAAGCAGTGATCTTCTTCATTATCATATGGTCCAAGGAACAAAGTGATCATTTACGAATCAGACTTCCATAGCAATACTTTCCCAGAATCAAATTTGTACTTCTTGTACTTTTTCTCGTTTTATTTTCAAAATCCAACACTTTTGTTTGGCAATTTTGTTAAGTAAAACAAAATGGCGACTCTGCTGGGGACGACTTTCTCCTCCGACGAGGAAGTGATGCTCAATATGATGATGTTTCAGTCGGTTCGACTAAGAAGACTCGGGTTGTACACTTCGACCAGACTGCCTATGAAGAAATGCTCCGAACTGGGGGTGGTTCTCACTACTCCAATGATCAAAAGTCTCGCAAAGCACGAAAAGTTTGGATTCCCAAATCCAAAGTGGTTTCTGATCTCTCTGTGACTTCTAGTGAAAAGGGAATTCTTCCCACTCCTGTCGTAGGGGCTCCCGTTCGTAACGAGGCAGTCCTTACTTCAGAGTTGCACTCAAAGTGTGATGATTTATCTCCCATTTGTAACGGAGAAGATAATCAGGTTTTACGCCCACTGCGTAAGAATCAAGTTTTACGCTCAGTGGGTAAGAACCAAATTTTACGCTCAAGGCATAAGAATGAGTCTCCCATTTGTAATGTGGTAGATTCTAATGTTTCTGAGTGTAAGAACCCATCTCCCGTCGGTGACGTGGTAGATTCACACAAATTACGCTCCTTGCGTAAAACAAAATCCCCCATCTGTGATGTGGTAGATAATCAATTTTCACGTTTTACGCGTAAAGGTAAGTCTCCTGTCTGTGACAGTGTAGATAAAATTCACAATGATATTTGTACATCTAATGTGAATATACCTAAACGCATACAGCGTAAAAGTGATGTTGGTAAAACTTCTGTCCTACACCAACAACCTTCTTATACTGCTTTACACAGAGTACCAAACTTGCAAATCACACGCCATAAAAATGGGGTCCTTCGTGCTAAATCTCAAGATTTACGCACACAACTCCAAATGCATAAAAATGTACAGTTTGGTTCTACGAATGAAGCCAGTAATCTTCTTTATACACAGGGGACTAAACTTTTTTCTACCCCAAATGTAATAAAGAAGAATATTCCCTCCACTTCTTTTGACTTACGTGAATTGCTAATGCAAAAGCGTAAGAATTCACAATCTCCGGCGATGCTCCCCCAAGAAAGACATCAATGTGGATATCATCAAGTTGTGATCAATTGTTGTTGTTCAGCTTCGAAACGGTCAATTTTTGATCGACTGAATTTTTTACTTCAACATCAAGCTGAAGACCAAAAAGATGAGTTGTCATATGCATCAGTTAACATGGTATCTCATACTAACAGAGGACGATGTCCGAGACGAAATACGTCCCAAACCCCAGGTCAGCAACAGTTCAACAGACTTCTTGATTCCTTTGAAGGAGTATATCAGAATACTCGATCAAGAAGACAAGGACAATTACAGAATTCTGATTCAGAAGCTGGGGGTACTCAATCTGTTGAGTCTGATACCGATAGTGTGGATTCATACTTTTATACTAATCCCTCTATATCTTCAAGAGAGGTTGAATCCTATGCTGTTGGAGATGAACCAGAGACGTCATCTGCTAATACGGAACAACGTCTCACTACCGTGGAGCAATCATTGAAAGACATGCTCAACATGGTGCAAAGCATGCATCAAATAATTTTGAATCAGCAAACTGCTCAACCCTCAGTAATAACTCCGGTACCAGCAGCAGCACAAACTCAAGATAGTCAAGGGGCTGATATACCTTCGAATATTCAAGAACCTGTTGTTAATCAAAATTCTGCATCTCCAGATCCCATCATTCCAGAAGATGTACCACCTCCAGTGGGGGTTACGGTACATCCAACGACTATTCAATCAAATGTGCTTCCTCAAACCAGTGAAGCTATTCAAGCAGTGCGTGAACTTAAAGCACAGTTTGAGGTTTTGAAGCACAAAGATCAGCTCCAGAGGTTAGGGATTAAGCAACCCTATCCTCCTCATTGGAATGATGTACCCTTTCCACCGAAGTTCAAGCCACAATCCATGGTTTTATTCGATGGAAAAGCATCTCCCAGTCAATATATCAATTACTTTGATATTATGACTGTACATTTGCAGAAAATGATGCTCTTCTCACTCGAGTGTTCATTGGGTGTTTGACGGGTTCGGCTTATGACTGGTATCGTAGCTTACCCGATAACTCTATTTCGTCTTTTGACGAATTCAAGGCAATATTTCTCTCCCGCTTCTATGAAGGAGGTATGGACATGAACATGTCCTCCTTAATAGAAATAAAACAAAAGGAGAAAGAAGATACTCGGACGTTCATTGAAAGTTTTCGATAGGCTACTCTAAAGATGCCTCCTGGTATGCCAGATTCAGCGTTGATCGATACATGCAAGATGAATCTACGACCATCTATTGCTGTCTTTACAGGTTCCCAATTCTCAGATTGGGCTTCATTTATCATAGCAGCAGTTTCTGCCGAAACCAATGGTAGGTTGGCTCGGGAACATGGGATGATTTTTGCTTCAGAAGATAAAGGAAAGAAGAGTAATCCTGGTAATAATCCTGGCAATCGTAATGTGAAAGGAAAAGATACTCTTATGGTCAATCTTTCCAAGAACAAAACGACGTCAAGTAATCAGGAATCCTCCAGGTTAAAGGAAGAATACTCTTTTGACGAAAGTGATATCCCAGGGATATTTCAGTGTCTGGTAAAAAGTGGCAAACTTTAGATTCCAGAGCCAAAAAGGCCTAATGAGGTGAATCTGACTGACAATCCCAAATATTGTATCTATCATAGATACATTAATCATCCTACCAGTGCTTGCTACATCTTGAAAAAGAAGATCCAAGAACTGACAAATGGTGGTGCTATTGCTTTAACAAATGATGACCATACGGTTATGACCAATATGGTTTCTCTTCAGTTCGGGGATTTTCCTCCACAGCAAGTCCCAGATGGAATTATTCTAATTTCGAAGGCAACGATGAAGATCGTGAATATCCCGCCTGCCAGAGAAGAAAGTACAGGATTGTTGCCACTCACATTAAAGAATGGTGAAATTATGTGGGTACATCCTGACTTAGTGCCTGAATTGGAAAATGAAGGAAAAACTTCAAAATCCAAGAAGGGCAAGAAAGTTAAAACCTGCAACATGATTTCTCATGTTATTCCAGATTCTGATGACTTGGATCATCTATGGGATGACCTTCCTTTAGAAGATAGACTGAAAGGACTGAACATCTGTCCTCCAAGTCTAGCTCCCCCTACCAAGCTCAAGCTTACCCATCAGCAGTGGCTAGCCATGAATAGTATCCCTTTATATTGGGCACAACAAGTCTTTGCTGCTTATGAAAAAGCTCCGACAGGGATTTTTCCTAATCCTCCTCCTGTAACTACAGAGACATCTATTCTTCATTCTACTGAGGTTACAGAAGGTCTTGCTTCTTCCTCTTTCTCTGTTGAAACACCTGTCAAAAGTTCGCTGCCCACTCACTTGTATAGTCAGCAATCTGTTCATCTCATGAAGAAGATGGGTTACGACTTTCAAAAGGCAGAAGGTTTGAATTATGATAAAGGAATACGGCTTCCTTTACAAATTCAAAACCAGAATTCTACTACTGGATTAGGTTCTGAAATGCCTCACAACAACCCCCACAAGAAGAAGGCTAAGGAAAGAAAAATTAAATCCTGTAATATGGTATTTTCTTCTCCTGAGTCTGAAGAAGAAACTTTTGCTGGTACAAGATCTGGAAAAGAGTACCACAAAGACTATGAGGGATCCTCCAAAGCAGCAGAAGATGTAGTGGAGACTCTACCAGTTCAACCTTCTCCTGTTCCTGTTAAACCGTCTGTGGTTGAAAAGGGAAAACAGAAGGCAGTACGCTTTGATATCCCATTGAAGCTTGCTTCCAATCAGGAGGTGGTGATGAAGCCTTACAAATTTGACATTCTAGCCCAGTTAGCCAATACTCCGGCTAGACTTTCTATATTTGAACTGCTTCGCCTTTCTAGAGAAAGCAGGGAGACTTTGAGCGAAGCTTTACTTCAAGCAGATTCATGCTTGGCACAACTCAAGACTCCTGATAATATACCAGTGTCATGTCCACAATGTCATAGTGTGATGGAAGCAATTCCCAACATCACCTTTACACAAGAGGATATGCTATTGAAACACAACAAGCATGATAGGCCTCTGTGTTACACTGGATATATTGGATCCACTGAAATTGATAGGATCTACATCGATCCTGGGTCTTCAATTAGTATAATTCTTCAGAGTATGATAAGACCCCTGAGGATTCCAACTAGTGAGCTGACTTACACTAGTACTACGGTAGTCGATTTTAACTCTAGCAAGAGCAAACCACTAGGGAAGATTCGTTTGCAGATTCAGATTGGTGATCTTCGAACTATGGTAACTTTCTATGTTATCAACTCGGACGTATCCTACAATATTCTTCTTGGAAGACCGTGGATTCATGAGCACAATATTGTGCCTTCAACTCTTCACCAATGTTTCAAATATGTGGACTCCCAAGGAGTTGTGAAAACTGAGTTTGCTGATATTAATCCGTTCAAGGGTGTTGAAGCCTACTTCTCTGATTCAAGGCTTTATAAACAAGAACATGTGAAAGATATATCAGACATGGCTGAAGATCAATCACCCTCTGAGGATCACTCTATTAATGAAGATCCGCCAGAGGAGCAACCTTTGAAGATCATAGTCAAGGGACGAATCCAATCCCAACCTGTCAATGATCAACCTTTAATGATCAAGGTTAAAGGAAGAACTTAAACTTCATCTGAGGAATCAATAAATATTCCTGCTAAGAGCCAAGTTCAATCTTTGATTATTAAGATCAAAGGACGTGCTTCTTGCACGAATGATCCAGAACTACCGTTGATTGTCAATCTTGGCAAAACTACGCAGAAGACGGATGATGGTCCACTGTTGATTAATCCGAAGCGTAGCAATCAGACTGTAAATGATGTAAATACTGATCATTCTGTACTTTTTGATATCAATGAAGATTTCCTGTTCGAGTATATGGCTGTCAAGTTTATTGAAAGAATGACTTTATCTTCTGATAATCAAATTCATCAATATAAAGACAACATAGAACCGGAAGAAACTCTGTACATTGATCATAAGGAGAATTCTTTCCCTCCTTATACAGACGTTGGACCGTATGCTCAAAGGTTCCTAACATCTTCTCCTTATCTTCTACATGTGGCTGCTTCATCACAAGCCTGTGTAACTTTTAGACGTCATGAAGAATCTTATTTCGTGGTTCCGTCTGATAAGAAAAACAAGCGCCAAATTGTGTTTGGCCTGGCTAGAAATATCCCTGTTGCTCAGACAGATGAGCTGAAGGATAAAGACAAAGGAAAAATTCGAATTGACAAATACAGCCAGCAATCTATCAAGATTATTCAGAACATGGGGTATGATTTGAAGACTATGCAAGGTCTCAATAAGGGCAAGGGCAGACGATTACCATTAGGTGGTGATCCATTTTACCAAAAGACTCGTCATGGATTGGGATATGACCCGTCCCACATATTTTATGATGATATACAAGAAGAATTCTCTTCCAGCTCTTCACAATCATCAGATTCAGAGGAACTTCAATATGGTTCAAACTGATGGTGAATCCGAACCATTTGAAAATTTTCCTCGAGCCACCATCGGTTTATTTATTTTCTCTCATATATATTTTCAACAACATCCGTCTTCTTAATCTCCAGCTACCAAAGTTTGGTTAAGCTGATTACTTGTCTCTTTGAAGAGAGATTTTGATTTTTTCTTTTAGTATATAAAGTTGGATTTATTTATCATGTTTTCATAACCTCTGGATAAATACCAAATCCACCTTCTTTTCCTATCTATCATGTTCATTTTTGACCTCTGCATAGATATTAAATCTACTTTTCTTTGGGTTCTTACATACTGTCATGTTCATATTACCTCTGATAGTATTATACACTCTAAATAGAAAATAAGATTACATTATCTATCATATTCATATTACCTCTAGATAGATATAATGTGTGAGTTTAGAAAATTTGTCATGTTCATATAACCTCTGATGAGTATTTTCTATCCCATACAAAACAAGATGGACTTGTCACGTCCATATTACCTCTGATAAGTGCTTTCTATCTTCTATCTATTGTTTAAAATTTTAATGATAGGATCGCAAAACAAATCTTTCATTTATGGTGGAAATACTACAGAATGGATAAGATAAAAGGATGACAAAACACTTTCTTAAGGTGGAGTGGAAGCATCTTGGAGCAATTTCTTTAATTCTTCTAGCCGTCTGCCACGAGAACTCATAACCTTATCGGTAGCCTCTGCACGTCGAGCTTCAGGAGTGCAAATACGAAAAAGCTCAGCGAAGGTGATTATCAAGTTGTCCTTTGCTTCATCAAGAGTTTTGATAGTCGACTCAGCCCCAAAAGCCTTTTCTTCTAAAATTAAGCTTTGGATAAGGTGTAGATTTCGAGCATCGATCATCTTCTCCCTTTCAGCCTTCAAGCAAGCTAGCTCTGCCTCAACTTCACGAATTATGTCATTCTTGCTCTGAATATCTATGTTCAAAGCGTCATAAGCCACTCTGTGGCCATGCAGTACAGGTTTTATGCCAGTCAAAAAGGCTTTCTCTTTGGCAACCTTCAGACTGTGTTCACGAAGGGCTGCATTATATGTAGTCTCTCGAGCAAGATAATCAGCTGTTAAGGCATCATATTCTTCCTCGATGAGACTTTCAACAGTTTTACTAGACAGATTAAGATATTCTCTGATTGGCTGTTCAAGGTCTTCCACAATTTTCTCCAATGCGGCAGCTCTTTCAATATCGTTGAACAAAGCAACGTTCTTGATGGTCGAAGCCATTGCCGTCTTCAGTGTCTCATAATTGAGACCCTTATTTAGGATCATTGTTATCAAGGTTGCCAAGCTTTTATAAAAGGTGTCAGTATAGATCTCAATGAGAAGATCCATTTCTGTACTGGAACTTGGCGTGGCAACAATATCTAACAGATCCCTTTCTCGGAAATTAGGAACAGGTGGTGCAACAGTAGGATGAGACGAAGTCATTGTTGCTACCACCGTTATAGCCAATTGATCCCTAGAAGCTTCAGGGATTATATCTCCAATCGGTGTAACAACAGATGGAGATAGAGCCGATGACGATACTACTGTTGTCTGGTTTCCAACGACCTCAGCATCAACGTCTTCAATATTTGTCACTCCAGCCGTTTTTGGAGTTCTGGCGGCGGTAATGTCGGTGGGTGTGGTGACAACTACAGGAGCTGGTTCAGATTCTGACATTGGCTTGTCAGAAATTGGTACTGGATCGGTGACAACAGTAGAGGATGTTATTATCTCCTCAGTTTCTGTAGGAAGTTCAAGTATGCCTCCAACATCTCCTTCAGTTGATGGCTCCACAGGATTTTCCAATGTTTGAGCTATGGTGAAACTTTCTACAACTAATTCTTTGTTCAATTCTGGATCACCTCCAGTAGTGCCATCATCACCTACAGTGGGATCGACTCTTGTCTCCTCTTTGTGCTGATCCTCAACAAGAGAAGACAATTCATATTGTGTTTGTTGTACCTCAAGTGATGGAGGATGTTCTTTTAGAGGCTCCATCTCAGGCTTTTGCACTCCCCCTTCTCCAGCATCTGAGTTTCCTGAAGAAGAAGCTTCCCCTTCAGACTCCTCATTTTCTTCATAGATTTCTTCTTCTTGAGGAGAAAGAACTACAGGCTTTGGTACAATTATGACATCTGCAAAATGAACAAAAATAAGTTAGTATACGAAACCATGATACATAATTCCGTATAGGTTTTGTATAATACTTGGAATATGTACGTTTTTTTCAAGATATGTATCATAATCACCATCCCAGTCATCATCCTCAAAGTCAAGAGCTGGTTCATCTGATGGAATGCGATCTTGATCAACAGTGGATACAGTAGTAGTACCCTCCATAACTTGTGCCTTGGACGGCAAAGATAAATGAAGCGAGGTGCTGAGACGTCCAGGAGACAAAAGTGTTACAGCTCCTGATCCAACTGTCTGTGGAGGGGCTGAAGACCCTTCTCCAGGATGGACTGAGGAAGGACCGACGAGAGGATCTTCTTCAATATTCTCTTCTGGAGTGTGAACGCTTGGCTTGGAAGGTCCTTTTGTAGTAGACCTCTTTCTCTTTTCTGGAGTTTTTACTGGAGACGTGGCAACTGCACTCTGTTTTCTTTTTCGGCCTTTACCAATAATGATAGGTTCTGCAGCTGGTTCTCCAACTCCTGTCGGGATAACTACTAGAAATGGATCTAGGATGCCAGTATCGTCAGGGATGTCTGCTGGTACCCTGACCTGCTCCTCAATATCCCCTTCTTTAGGCCACCTCAGACAACCCTTCATATTGTAACCATGGGCAAAGGAACGAATTGAAGCATAGAAGTGGGCATACGTATGGAGTATACGTAGTTCTGTAGTGCTAGTGGCAGTCGAAATTCTAAATTTAGCACCAGTCCGAGCAGTACCAAAATACCTCCAACCTTTAGCTCCGTCAAGTAATTTCCCATAGTAACAGAAATTAGTTAAAGGATTACCAACATGAAGTTGATCGTATCCAAATTGGCGAGCAAACCTACTGGGTAAGTATGGTTCGAACGTACAACTATCTTCGTTTCTGTACATCAGATGAGATGGTCTGATGCACTGAAGCCATCTAAAGACTAACTGTGGCAATACAACTCTTCCTTCAATTTCATCTTCAAACTGGACACCGAAGCAATCTGCTGGAACATGTGGCCGGGTACAAAAAAAGTTCCAACCGTATGAATAATTCAAAACTGCTCGGGTATCTGCCACAGTTGTAGCAATCCATGTAGCTTTGCTGAATTTTTAGAGGAAGACCTCCGCATCATCGCCTGGGCCCGGCGGTAATAATCTGCAGTTGTGATGCAACAACCAGCCCATCAGATAAGTGTAGGGCATCTCTACTCTAGGGAAAACATTCCGATGAGGAGCATTGTTGATTAACTCCTCACCGAAGGTTCTTAAACCTGCATTTATCCGATACACCATGGCCGACAGCAGGTTGATCCAGACTTTAAATACCAGACGTACTGCTGGCCATAGCACACTGCGATAAATTTTGCCAACAGTACCAATACCCGGTACAACCCATCTTCTCAACCATAAAGAAATAAAGCCTGCCAGCAAAGCTCTCCGTGAGATTTTCTGACTACCATATCTGAGGAAGATCAAGGCTTCAGTTCCTGCAGGAAATTCCCCAGTCTTCGTAGACAGATATTTATTCGGGAATTTATAAGTAACCATCATATCCCGAGCCTTGTTAGAAGGGATTGTCGAATCTATGTTGATTACTGGAGCTTTGTTTTCTTGAAACCTTTCTTTATCTTCCTTGGAGATCTTATCCTTATGGAAGAAAAGATAAGTCGTCCACTTGTTGATATACGCCAAATGGGATGTACTTTCATGCATCGTGGTACAAATCAGGTAGTGGCACATCAGTTCTTCGTATGTCTCGATTAACAGAGGGTTAACTCCTCTGATTTCAGCAAGCTTCCTGTTGGAGGGAACGTATTCTTCATATGGGGCCTCCCCCATTGGCAGCTTCGAGATAAACTGCATCTCATCAAGGGCAAGACCCATTTCACCTTTCAGGGTGGCAAAAGTTCCAGTTGAACTTAAATATATCTCCATAAAAGCCAGAAATAAGTTTCCATTCGGAGGAATACCATAACTGGTGGAAGCTACTGCTTCATACAAGCCAATATCTTTCAACTCTTTCTCAAAGTTCTTCATTATCCAAAGGCTTATCTGAATCCAACTCTAGTTGAATGGAGTCAACCATCCTGGCAGTTTGGGGTTGGTTTGGGGATATAATACAGCTTCCTTCATAAATTTATTGACAAACATCGGGATTTGAACTGGCTGTATTAAACCTGAATCTTCGCTAGGATTAGAGCCTGGCATAAGGCCAAAGATAGAAGTAACACCTCCATTAGGAACACTAGCAAAGTATCCCATATCATTGGCACGCTCTCTCTTAAAGACAATTCTACCCGGGCGTCCATGACTATTCGGAGTCAAATTCCACAACATTTGTCGAGGATGAGTAGCATGGACGAATGCCGATAAAGAATAATCTCTGTCCATATCTGGAAGATACATAGCTCTGTTCCCAAATTTAAAAACCGAAGACTCTTTCTTGTGGTGTGTCTGGGATTTACAATCAATGGCATCTCCAAATAGAAAGGCTGGTTTTGCAAAGTGTTGTCCGTCTAGTGAACTCAACAATTCCCCATTTATCATGGATAGCAACAATCTATCCCCTTGGGCTGCTATCAACTGTGCCCTCTCAGCCGGATACTCGGGGTTCGACTGAGGAAATTGGACATGAGATAAATCTTCCAAATAGTTCGAACCTACCATGCCAACTGATGATCCAAAAACTTCAGCGAGGGGGTGAACTTGTAGATCCTTTGGTGAAATAACAAAAGAGATCAAGTTAGTTCGAAGTTTTATTAAAGAGTTGATGAAAAGCTTATGCAGTATTTGTTCGACAAAATCTCTCAAAAAAGATTGGTCAACTTTACGCTACCACACAGTAACATGAGCGTAATGCAACTTTTTACGCTGGCATGTATGAACATGAGCGTAGTTAAGTTTTACGCTAGCATATCAACTATGAGCATAAAACCAAATTTTACGCTGACACGCGTAACGTGGGCGTATTCTTGTTAATTTTACGCTAACACGAACAACGTGGGCGTACAATGTTATTTTAACTTTACGCTAACACGTACAACGTGGGCGTAAAAAGCTGAAAGATTGGTTTATCTTCTTCTTCCCCGACGGATTTGTTTTCTTCCAACCGAAGATTAGGATTTTACCTATCATAGACGGAGCCACGGTCGGGTTAGGGTTTCGTTGTGGTAGTGATGACTGAGTAGGGGTTTTCATATGATCAGTCGAGGAGGAATCAATGGCTGGTTTCTTCCCTTTGCTACCGGCGGCGGATGATTTCTTAGGAGCCATCAGATAAGAGTTTCGAAGAAAGAAAAGGCAAAGAGTTTCAAGAAGATGAGCAAAAGTGTTTTCTCTCTCTGGAAAAAAAACCTATTTATAAGAGAGATTCAAAACCGACTGTTGGATATCCCTATAATTATGCCGACTGTTGGACATCCCCGCTTTTAGCGGATGATGGTTGCGTATCCCATATTTTACGCTGGCAGATCAAATCTCAACTTTTACGCTTCTGTTCAAAGTGTTTCAAATGTTGGAGATATTTGAAAACTTCGAAGGGGGTCTTGTAGGAGCGTAAAAAGTGCTTCAAAGAAAGAGTCATCTCATTCATAAGTGATCTGCTTTACGCCTAGAGGAATGGGTAATCTCTTTTACGTCCAAGACTAGGCTAATTGTTTTATGCCTAAGCAAGCTGATCATTTTACGCTCGGGGCTACACCCATGGTTTTACGCCAAGGACAGAGCAGTCTACTTCACGCTGGACAAAGCTGTCAAATCTAGCATTTAATGCAAACTCTGACATGAAGATATTAATGATGGCATTTACCACAGAATTCAATGGGATTTATCTTATACAAAAAACTATTGTTGTCGTTTATGGAGATCGAGCTACTTTACGCTCATTGAACGATTTCTTTTACGCACGGAGTTTTACATGAGTTCTTACGCTCATAAAACAATGTGTGCGTAAAGTCTATTTGAGCCATTTTACGCTCAAGGTTATTCAATAACCACTTTACGCAGGGAACCTATGACAGAGCTATTTTTACGCTCATCTCACTGTTTTACGCTCAGAGGATGTTGGAGCTGTTTTTACGCCCTATTCTTTCTGGCCAGTATGGAACATGGTTTGCTTACATGGCCTTCATGCCATATATTTCGAAGAACGTGTGTACATGCATCCTATTCTCGCTGAAATGATGGGACGTGTGTCAACGTATGCAAAGGATGACTCTGATCATGGGTGGCAGTTGTTAGCGTAAAGACAGATTTTTGGTGTCTTTTTACGCGCAGAAGCCCAAGTCTATAAATAGACTCATTTTTTCTCAATGACACACAGAGAGGGAGAACATGAGAGAATACAGAGATCAGGACTTCGAGATTTTGATTCTCCAGAGCATTCTTCTTCAACTTTTCTTCCAGAACAGAGTGAAGCAAATCAGGAAAGCATTCGGCCTCGCCATTAGTGCCCAAGTGCGTCGATACCTTTCTGGTGACTTAGTTCTTCTAAGTTGTTCTACTTCAAGCAGTGATCTTCTTCATCATCATATGGTCCAAGGAACAAAGTGATCATTTACGAATCAGACTTCCATAGCAATAATTTTTCAGAATCAAATTTGTACTTCTTGTACTTTTTCTCGTTTTATTTTCAAAATCCAACACTTTTGTTTGGCAATTTTGTTAAGTGAAACAGATATCCTTTTCTGACGCTGGCAAATATTTCTAGGACGGATGATATTCGTCACAAACTCTTTTATTTTGGGACAGTTTAGTAAACCGTTGTAAACATATAATAATTCAAACTCTTTTGGTACGGTTAGATTTTTCGACCCTAAAACCAAATTAGGACGGCATTTTCTGTCCTAAAACTTTTTGCCATGCCACCCTAATAGCACTGTCACTTACCGTCCTAAAATTCGTCCCAAATTACAATTTGGGACTGATTTGAGCCTTTTTAAGACGAATTTTTGGCGTCCCAGAAAGACACTTTTTTTGTAGTGCTACTTATCCCAAAAGTCCACAATTCCAAAAAGTGCGAAACCTATGCAAATTTGGTACATTACTTACTGTTCTGACCAGACAGAACTCAGACAGAACTCTAACCGAGTTCGGTCCGAGTTTGGCCCGAGTTTGGTCTAGGTATTTTGAAATTCAGTTCCCACCAAATCTGCATCCAACGTTCATATGCGAAATCCTAGCATCCGAACTCTGCCCGAACTCTGCCCGAGTTCGGTTCTCAAAAATACCTATAAATAGAAGAAAATTTTCCTTTTCAAATCACTCATCATTTTTTCTCTTTATCTATTCCTGAAGTGTTTTTAATGTTCTAAAAAGCTTTCATATTCCACCTATACATCTCTTAGCCAAAGCTAGTAATATCGATTCGATTTAGAGTTCTTTGGTTCTCAGAGTTGTAAAGAGGTCGTTCAAGTTCAGAAATCAATTCTGTTACTGGAGCTGGTCTTGCATTCGTCACCTAGTACGGTGTTGTGAAGTCGGTCGTGCACTTGTCACCAAGCACGGTGTTGCAAAGAGACTACAAGCTCTTAATTAGCTTATGAATAGTGGATTAACAGCAGGCAAGAGTACCTGCAACTGGATTAGTCCTCCAAGAGGGAAACCAGTATATATCACGGTGTCCACTGAGTTTGATTCTCTGATCTCTTGCTACATTTATTTACTGTCTCTTTATTTACTGTCATAGTTATCTGCTTTTCATTTTTACTTAGTAATTATTTTCCGCTGCACTCGCACTCACTCTATTTACCCCCTCTAGAGGTGCTCAACGGTCCAACAATTGGTACCAGAGCGGATTATATTCTAATATAACAACCTCAGAGAGTATATATAGCAGCCCTGAAATCAATATTCATCGGAGAAGGGCAATCCACAAATAGACCCCCACTATTTGATGGAACAAACTATACTTATTGGAAAACATGAATGACATTCTTCTTAAAGTCTCTTGACTTTGATCTTTGGTCCATAGTTATTGACGGTTATAAAAAATTGGCACCAACAGTAATCGATAGCATACTTACAGACAAGCCTCATAATAAATATACAGAGGCAGAAAAAGCAAAGGCTAGTCTAGATGCACGTACCATCAATGCACTGTTCTATGCAATTGACAAGACGAAGTTTAATCGAGTTTCAACCTGTAAGACATCTCATGAGATTTGGAAACTTTTTGAGGTAACTCATGAAGGTACTTTCCAAGTGAAAGAATCCAAAATCTGCAGACTAACACAGGAATATGAATCTTTCAAAATGAAATCCGGCGAGTCAATTACATAGATGTTCACTCATTTTCTTGATATTACTAATCCTTTGCAATCTCTTGGTAAGGATTACATTAATCATGAGAAAATCAAAAAAGTGCAACGGGCTCTAACCAAGAACTAGAACCCAATGACAACTGCAATCATTGAAGGAAACGATCTCACCACAATGAATCTGAAAACACTTATGGGCAAGATAATGACCTATGACATGGACCTACAAGAGTTTGAAGAAGTAATCCCTAAAAAAAAATCTATCGCCTTTAAAGCTCAAGCCAGAAGATCAACATGTAAAGATTCTGATGAAGAATCATCTAGTGGTGATGAACAAGCCCTACTACTGAAGAACTTCAGAAAATTCTTAAAGTTTGAAAAATCAAACAGAAAGAAGAAAGATGTCCATGAAAACAATGAAGAAGAAACAATCTGCTTTGGATGTAAGAAGTCAGGGCATATGAAGAAAGACTTCCCAACTCCAAAGAAAAGTAGTCCATATGATAGATCAAGATCAAGCCGAAAAACAACAACTGGTCGAAAGCATGCAAATACAAGTATCTGGCATGAAAGTGATGCTTGTGAATCAGAGGAAGAAGATAGACCCTGCAGCACTATAAATGTCTGTCTGATGGCTTTCGATAAGGTATCATCGAATCCTCTAAATAATAATTTTACTTTCGATGAGCTAGAAAATGCCTTCAGAGAATTACTTGAAGAACACATAAATATTCTTGACAAGTAAGAGCAATCTCGAAAATAGGTCAAGGCATGCACAACCGAGGTAGCTAGACTGTCAAATATCAATGAAGATATTAGAGAGACATCCACTATTGGTAACACGGATGAGATAGCCAAGCTTAAAGTAGACTATCATGAGGCTTTCCTCAAAATTGAAAAGAAAGAAAGAGATTATGTCAAGATACAAGAGTTATATGACATAGAGAAGAAGAAGCACTTAGTCACAGAGCAAAGACTCATTGATATGACCGCTAAATATGAAGAGTCTTATGCAGTTTGTAAAAAGTTAGAAATCAAGTTAGACAAACAGGCTATACCTGTGACACATCCTAAATTTAGTCCTAATGCTAAGAATACACCTAAGAGGACTAAAACACAGAAAGCATATAAGAAATACGAATATCACCATATTTTCACATATAGGTTTTTAAAGAAACCACATATGCATGTCAACACAAAATCAACTAACATGTTTTCAAAACTTACTTGCACATACTGTGGTACTCATGGACACATATCACAGTATTGTCCAACAAGAAAGCTTGTTGACAATCGCTCACTGATTTGGAGACCTAAGACTAATCAATATGGACCCTTCAGTAAATAGGTACCAAAGGATTCATCTACTTGTTTTGTAGGTGGACCCTCAACCCTCTTATACTAAAAGCAAGTGGATCCTCGATAGCGGATGTTCGCGGCACATGATTGGTGATGCATCTTTGTTTGCCACGCTATCTATAAAAAAAGAAGGATATGTCTCCTTTGGAAACAACCTGAGAGGTGATATCATTGGAAATGGCATTGTTGGTATATTTTCTTATCTTGTAATAAAAGATGTTTGTCTAGTTACAGAATTGAAACATAACTTACTGAGCTTAAGTCACTTAGCACATAATGGTTATGGCATCAATTTTGTTAAAGACAAATGTACAATATATGATATGTCATCTGGTAATCCCCTATATGAAGGGATTAGAGAAGACAATATTTATGTTTTCTTTATAGAGAGTACTAATAATGTAGGAAGATGCCTAGTCACAAACTTAGATAAAAGTTGGCTGTGGTATATGAGGCTAGGACATGCTAATATGGACAATATCCCACAGCTAAGCACTAAAAAGTTGGTAAAAGGACTCCCTGAGATATCATTCAAGAGAGATACGGTATGTGTAGGCTATGAAAAGAACAAAGCACATAGATCTATATTTAAATCCATCAATGCTATAAGTACTTCTACACCTTTGCAGTTGATACATATGGATTTATTTGGCCCTAGTAGAGTCGCTAGTCTTGGCGGTAATCTCTACGCCTTTGTTATTGTTGATGATTTCTTTCGCTTTACTTGGGTTTACTTTTTATCAAACAAAAGCGATGCAATTTTTGAATTTCAAATATTTTGTAAAAAGGTACAAAACAAAAAAAGGCTTCACGATTACTCGTATCCTAAGTGATCATGGTGGCAAATTCGTAAATACTGATTTCAAAAAGTTTTGTAATGATAGTGGATATTACCACGAGTTTTTCTGTCCTAGAACTCCTCAACAAAATGGTTTTGTGGAGTGGAAGAACCGTACTCTAAGCGAGATGGCTAGAGTCATGCTGAATCAGCACAATCTTTCTAAATACTTTTGGGCAGAAGTTGTAAGTACAGTATGTCATGTTTTAAATAGGGTGTTAATTTGACCTATCTCGAAGAAAACACCTTATGAACTTTGGTTTGGAATAATTCCAAATATTTCATATTTAAAAGTTTTTGGATGTCGTTGTTTTATCCTTAACACCAAGGACAACTTGGGAAAGTTCAACTCTAAAGCAGATGAATGAATATTTTTTCGGATATGCTGCAAAGAGTAAAGGATATAGAATTTTTAATAAAATATCTATAATTGTTGAAGAATCTATTAACGTTACTTTTGATGAGCTCAATAGTCACAGATCTAGCGACAGTGATGATAAAAATGTAGAAGCCAGAATAGATAAAAGTCATGTGGAAGATCTGACTCATAGATTTGAATCATTGAAGTTCTTGCCAAATTATCCAGAGACGCTCATTATAGGTGATATATAAAAGGTGTAAGTACACGCTCTTCTTATAAAGATACTGAAATAGCAGCTAATATAGCTTTCATTTCACAAATAGAACCTAAGAATGTAGCAGATGCTTTTAATGATGATTTTTGGATTGATGCCATGCAAGAGGAACTTAATTAATTTGAGAGAAACCAAGTTTGGGAACTCGTTCCTAAACCTATTGGTCAATCGATAATTGGTACTAAATGGGTGTTCCGAAATAAATTAAGTGAAGAAGGACAAGTTCTACGCAACAAAGCGCGTCTAGTGGCACAAGGTTATAATCAAGAAGAAGGTATTGATTATGACGAGACATATGCTCCTATTGCTAGACTAGAAGCTATCCGCATATTTTGTGCATATGCATGTTTTAATGATTTTAAATTATTTTAAAGGGATGTGAAAAGTGTATTTTTAAACAGATTTTTGAAAGAAGAAGTTTTGGTGAAACAACCCCCTGGTTTTGAAGATTTTCAAAAACCTTATCACGTCTTCAAACTTAAGAAAGCACTCTATGGACTCAAACATGTACCTCGTGCTTGGTATGAATGCCTAAGTGCCTTCTTACTTGAAAATGGTTTTCAAAAGGAAGAGTTAATACTACTTTATTTATCAAGTCTTTAGATGATGATATTCTTCTTGTGCAAATATATGTTGTTGACATCATATTCGGATCTACTAACGAAAAACTTGGTCAAGAGTTTGCTAAGTGTATGCAGAGTGAATTTGAGATGAGTATGATGGGAGAGCTGAACTTCTTCCTAGGACTTCAGATCAAACAACACTCAAAAGGAACATTCATCAATCAAGCTAAATATACAAAGGACATACTGAAAAGTAAGACTTCGACAATATAAAGCCAATCGGAACTCCAATGGCTACATCAGCAAAGCTTGACACTGATGAAAGTGGTAAACCTGTCGACCAGCGTAAGTATCGAGGTATGATTGGTAGTTTATTATATTTAACTGCTAGTCGCCCTGATATTATATTTAGCGTCTGCATTTGTACGCGATATCAGGCAAATCCTAAGGAATCACACTTATGTGTCGTTAAGCGTATCTTCTGATACACTAAGAAAACTTCAACAGTCGGCTTATGGTATCCTAAAACTAAATCCTTTAACCTGATAGGTTAATCGGATGCAAATTTTACAGGATGCAAAGTAGACAGTAAAAGTATAACGCCCCATTCCCAAAATACGTAGGACTAGGAACGTAGACATGCCAGTCGTATAATAAATATACGTAAACTGTAAAATACAGTAGAACCATAACTAATCTCATCCACACAAAAATGAATAAAAGATATCATATAATGATAATGAGTTGTCTTGATACAATATGTTGGGCGGAGACAAATCCACTACCAACAAATAAGGAAAAAATATATGGAAAATGAAATGAGTTTGGCGAGCGAAGCGAAGACGATCCAAGTGCAATCATCCTCGAAGAAATAGAGAGGACCACGGCTAGAGCTAGAACACCTGCGAAAGACAAGAGCACACACCTGGAGAGATAACCAGGTCCTCAGAGGGACGTAACAAGACACATAATATCATGCCATATAAACTGAATAAATATTGCTCAAATAAATAAGTCAATTGAATTATAACATAGTCCAATACACACCTATTGAACTAGCTTACCATCCCCCCAATCAAACAAGGACAGGAGATGGTAAACTAATTCACGGTGATGTATCTTTTCATGCTATGAATCCAATATAGTATCCGGACCCCAACAAGGTTCAATACCTTCTCATCGAAGTAGTAAGTCACACCTACAACCAAAGAAGGACAACGAACTAATCCGCGACAAGTTATTGTTCCAAGCCACGGTCAGATAAAAGTACCCAAACCAAAAGTACCCGTACCTAACGGATAAAGGTGCCTAACCGTTCTAAGTGAAATGTAGTTAAGAACAATCCTTCCTACGCATGGGCCCTGGCTAAATAGGATCGGCATAGTCCTCCCTTGGGGCACCAGAGGCCCAATCAATAAGAGCATAACGTTCCACAGAACGTCAGTGGCCGTCAGTAATCATGGGTAATCTGACCCGCGTCTCCGGCGGAGCTCACGAGTTACAAAAGGGAAAGTGCATCGAAGCCCATACGCTAAGAAATTGTCCTCCCCGCCCAATGCCTACAATATTGTATCCATAACAGTAAACCTCTATAACTGCTAAGTCAAACTAGCATGCAATTCTATTAGCGGTTAATCCTATCGCATGGCTTTTACGTACTGGTGGCCAGCCAATCACGCACGTCCGTGTTCTACATGCGACACACAACTTCATGGTACAACGTGTCAAGGCCAATAAATGCAACACATAAGGTGGTCCCTTAAATCTAGGTTGAATGTGTAAGAAAAATAATACATAGCAGGAAATATAACTGAACAGTAAATTCTAACAAGTTATGCTATGTATCACAGTTTATTTTTTATAAAGAAAATAATGAACAATGCATAAAATATGAGCTAAATAAATAAACAGCAAATGGCAAGGTGTCTTGTCTGGTAGAACGCCTGGTGTACTATAATGCTCAATGTGGCACGAACTGCGACTTTGGTGTAACAACTACACAAGGGGACCTCTGTTGGCGGCGTAGATGGTTCCATTGAGTCCAGGACGGTAAATTTAGCTAGGGGACATAAGGTAGTATAGAATTAGTAAAGGAATATGAAAGACGGGCTGAATCATGAAATAGAGAAAAAAATCGTAGGAAGTCAATTAATATATTTAGTTTTAGAAAATATTTTATAATACTTGAAATATAATTTATTAGTCCTTTAATTAAATACTCAAAAATAGAAAGTCGTTTTTAAGGCAAAAGCTCTATGTTTGTCAAAATAAGTTTTATTATGAAACTACATATTTTTATTAACCAAACTTAATAAACTAGAAAGTTATAGTATAATTTGGTGACTACTTTTATTGACCAATATATCTTTAGAAATATAAAATCTAAAAAGATAACAAATAGATAAGTTAGGGCCATAAAATAGATTTTGTCAAAGTACTATTTTTTTGGTAAAATCTACCTTTGAAAATAGTTGGAAAAATGAAAAGAAAAAAAATTCATAGAAATTCCTAAAAATAATAATTTTTGCAAAGAAATAGTTTAGCAATAAGAGCAACAATAATCATATTACAAATTCTATGAATAATAATAATACTAATGAAAATACTTGTAACCATTTACATAATAATAATATAAATAGTTTATATACTGATTATTATATTATTATACAAAATTAATAACAGTAACCATATTAGCACTAATAATAATAATAATAATAATGAGGGTGATAAATTATAATAATGAGAATAATATTAATGATAATAAAATATTACTAATAACAAATAACAGCAACAACAACAAAATTAATACATAAATAAATTATAAACCCACTTCCGCTGCTTCTTTAGAAAGAGGGAAGAAAGAGGGAGAGGACGGTGAGGTCGGGGAGAGGATCTGGCGATACGAGGAAGAGGGGAAACAGTGGAGGAGGATTTAGAAGGCTCGGACGGCCAGGGGCGCGGCGGAGGAACGGCGTCCGCGATAGAGGCGGAGGCACGCACGCTGTCCGGAGGAGAGCACGGCGACGACCCCGGCGTTGGTAACCGACGGCGGTTGCGGAGGCTGTGAGCGGCGAAGGAAAAAGATAAGGGGAAGAGGCATAGCGCTCGACGAAGAGGCGCGCTCGCCAGGCGCGGCGGTTCTGACGCACACCGCGGTGGTCCGGAGTGGCACCGTGGGGCTTGGTCGACGGTGGCAGCTCGCGGGGCACGTACGGCCATGCACGCCAACGTCGGATTGGGTCACCTACGACGCACGGAGGATCAGCTCCAGGAATATGAGCTCCGCGGGGGTCGAGACACTCTGATCCGAGGCGATGGCGCAGATCCCGTCGGAAAGTGCGGCGAGGCGCTCGTCCGCGCAGGGCTGGGACCCAAGCGGACGACGGCAGCTTCTTCAGGCGTCGTTGGCTACTGCGGTGGCTGTGGCCTCGTCGGCCGGAGCTAAGTGTGGTGGTGGTGGACTTTGGTGATGGTGGTGGTGGTCGGTTATGGTGGTGGTGGCTGATGATGGTGATGGAGTTGTGTGAGGGGAGGCCGGGGTGGCTAGCTTGGCTGGAGTGGCCAGAGTGGGTAGCCGGGGTATGGTGGTCGGGGCTTGTGGCCATTGGTTTAGGTGGCGGTGGTTTCGGGATTGGGTGTCCGGGAACATGGGTGATGGGGAAGGTGATAGCGGCGGTGGTGGCTGAGATTGCTCTGGAGGTGGTAGTTTTGATGCCGATCGGTTGGCCACCGCAGGGATGTAGTCGGAGTACGGCGGTCGCAGGGGATGGTGACGCCAATGGACGGAATCTGTGGTGGTGTTGCAGATGACAGAGAAAGGGAGCGGGAGCGGGTGTATTAGGTTTATGATTTATTGGTGTCGAGGTTGTCGACATGGAAAAAAATGTATATGTATTGATGGAATAAGAAGTTGGGCACTGACACGATGCACGTATGTTGTGGAGGATTATGGATGAGTACATCTCTTTTTATAGGAGGTGAGAATTTCTAGTTTGGATAAGGATTAGGATTTATTTAAACCTAATTAGATAATTCAATTATTAAATTTAAATTAATACAATCAATCTAAATCCAAATTAAATTCCAATTAAATCTAGGTAATCTAAACTTAAATTAAATATAAATTCCATCTTTAAATTTAAACTATTTAAATCAAACCCCTAAAAATCCAATCAAAGATTTAAATTGCCACAAAAAATTTAAAATATATTTTCTAAAAATACATATAATAATAATTTCAAAAATAACATTATTATTTAAAATAAACTAATAAAATATTTATGAAATATATATATATATATTCACAAAGAATATTATTTATTATTAATAACTGTTATAAACGAAAGACTTTTTATAAATAAAATAAATAAAATAATGGACTTAGAAATGTTGGTATGATAGCTAAAATAACTATTACATATAATATTTTGAAACTATGAAAATAGAAAAAATTGTTTTTCTAAAAATATGTACGCTCGCACATATTCGCACTCGTCGAGCAATTACGAAAAACAAAATTTCGTGCGTGACGTAAAATGCAACTACGCGACGTACAAAAATAAAAAAAAATTAGTACCAAAATTTTAAAAAAATAGAGAAATTTAGGGGTTTTACAAAAAGTACCAACGTTACATGTCAATTCCTAGAAAAAGCCTTAGTCTCATGGTTTAGCAAGAAACAAAATTTTATAGCACTATCAACTACTGAGGCTGAGTATATCGTCGCAGGACGATGTTGTGTTCAAATTTTATGGATGAAGCAAACCTTAGAAGACTATAATCTGTACTGCACTAAGATTTCTATTTATTGTGACGACACTAGCACTATTAACCTTACTAAGAATCCTATATGTCATTCACGCACAAAGCACATAGAGATTCGTCATCACTTTTTACGTGATCACCAACAACACGGAGATATTTGCTTAGAATTTGTTGACACAGATCATCAACTAGCAGACATTTTTACAAAACCACTAGCTGAAGACCGCTTTAACAATCTGCGTCGAGAGCTCGATATACTTGAATTTTCAAATTCATAATATATTATGATTAATAAATTAATTTATAACTCAAAACTTTGACTTTCATTAATGGACATTATTTTGGTACGAGCCGAAAGGGTCCTTCTGTCATACAGGCATAAATAGTCTGAAGCGACACGGTGTACTAGTCTTCGAACTACCGCTAGCTGGAATCCGGCCCCTACAGCTAACCCAAAATAATAGAAGTTATTAAATGAAGAAGTATAAAGGTTATACATTGAAATTTATCAATTATATAGCATTAATGACATTGGAAATACAAGTAGCCGAACTCGGACCATACTCGGACCGAGTTCGGATGGAACCTGCACGAAT
Organism: Iris pallida; assembly: GCA_029216955.1. Taxonomy (NCBI): domain Eukaryota; kingdom Viridiplantae; phylum Streptophyta; class Magnoliopsida; order Asparagales; family Iridaceae; genus Iris; species Iris pallida. The sequence goes on along the minus strand of JANAVB010010796.1, from coordinate 6,003,193 downwards.
TTCCAGAACTGAACAGCCGGTCCTAGTCTTTATAAACCCCACTATTCCCACTTCTATTCCCATCTTCCTACCGAGAATCCTTTCTAAAACCCTAAGTGAAGGTTCTCCTCCTCCTCCTCTTCAAGTTTTCTGGAGTTTTGAAATCATCTTCTTCATCCTCTTCATCTTCTAGCTACTTCCTTCCTACAAAGGTAATCATCTATCCTCTCTCTTTACTTTCAATGGCACCCAAAGCCCAAAAGAGAAGGATTGATACCATCCAAGTAGAATCATCCTCTTCGGACTATGTCCCAACAAATGTTTTTAGTCCAGCTCATCCTTCTGACAATGATGACTATGACTCCGGTCTATTCCCTGACAAAGAATTTTCCGATCTTTGGTCGTAAAATTTGTAATGGAGCTTGTGTCAATTTTATAAATTTTTTTGAATATGCTCCTACTCTTAACCAACTTGGAATTCGAGATTTCTTTGAAATTTCTAATGTCGTTATAACATTTTACTGCAACTTGCAAGTAAAAGATAATGGCAATTTCTATTCTTGTGTTGCTGGACAAGAACTTGAGTTCAGTACCACTCATATCAGTGAATATTTTTACGTTCCTGATGTTGGTGAAGCCTTGGTGGATATTAACCACGTAGAGTTTCCAGAAGGTGTCGCCCTTGACTCCTTCAAAGCATTGATGTGTCACCCTCGTTCTATCCTACGTAGAGTGTATTCAAAACATTTGAATCAGCATTTATATGAATTGTATCGCTTTATCTTCTCCGCTTTAGTTCCAAAAAGCGGAGCTTCTGACGAGATCACCTTTATGGAATTATCTACGATGTATCATATTCACTTCAGCATACCTTTCTCCGTCCCCAAGACTGCTATGGCATAGATGCTAAATTGCAGAAGTACAGGGCGTAACCTTGTTTACCCCATGCATCTGGCATCTACCTTCAGGAGATTTGAAATTGATCTTTCAATCTGTCCTTTCTCTTCTTCTGCTACTGAACTTAGTAGAGCTAGGTTGTATCCCAACCCTCCTCCTCCACCCGGTGCCGAACCTGCTGCTCCAGTTCATGATGATGACCCCCAGGCTCCTGCTCCAGCTACTCCAGCCCCTACTCCTGGCTTCGACCCAGGCCTTTATCAGCACTTTGATGACTTTGTTGCCCTCTCAGCTCAACGTCAACAGAGTTACATTGACGCTGAGTTCCGCCACATCGAGGCTCAGGTGTTGCGGAACAGCATTACTGATATTCACTGGAGTCTATCTCATGATCCCACTCATCCTGTTCCGATGATCCATCACCCCAGATTTACTGGTCTGAGGTTCGATGATGAGGCAACCTTTACTCATTTCGATCCTACTACAGCTTACTTTCCACCAAATGCTCCTGGAGGTGATGATATGCCGCTGTGATGTGGGACTTTAGTTGATGGTTCTTGGTTGATGATGCTAGATAATGATCGATGTAGTTTTTTTTGGTGATGATGTATTAGTCTAAACTCATGATTTAGACTTTTTAGACTCTGTTTGATAGTCATAAATTGTTGAGTTATGACTAATACTGGTTATGTAGTTGCATTTTAGTTTCATTCTGCTATCAAATTTCAGTTATATCACTATTATTTTTAGTTTACTTTTTCATGTGATTTGTTATATATGGATATTCCTCTGTCTTTTTTCTTTGTCTTCTGGTGAACATATTATTGGCTTCACACATTACGGGAGAGCCATAATATTTTAATCATAAAAAGGGAGAGAAAGAGAAATACCAAAATACCAAACCATCACCATTTTCTTAAGTTATTAGATATTTTTTTCTTAAGTTATTAGATATATTTTGGTATAGACTAAAGTTTTTCAATTATCAAAATGGAGGAGATTGTTGGCCCATTTCCTAATGGTCACACCCGATTTTGATAAATCAACAAACGACTTAAGTCAATACACAAAATATACAAACTGCTGCTAACATTTCAGGTCAAGTAAAATCAATATCAAAGAGCATACTACAACATCTGCAAGCATGTAAATCATCATTCCGAAGCTTTTATGCACTGGAAACAGTCTGAGTCATTTTCCAGTTTATTATGTATTTTATCCTTTATTGAGTCTAGAATACAAATTGTAAAATCGACTGAGTATTACTGGCTTAGGTTATTCAGTCCACAAACAAAAATAAGCCTATCTACTTATTCCAAAAGTCCACAATTCCAAAAAGCCCAAAACCTATACAAATTTGGTGCATTCCTTACTGTTCTGACTAGACAGAACTCAGACAGAACTCTGACCGAGTTCGGTCCGAGTTCGGCCCGAGTTTGGTCTAGGTATTTTGAAATTCAGTTCCCACCAAATCTACATCCAACGTTCGTATGCGAAATCCCAGCATCCGAACTCTGCCCGAGTTCGGTTCTCAAAAACACCTATAAATAGAAGAGAAATTTCCTTTTCAAATCACTCATCATTTCTTCTTTATCTATTCCTAAAGTGTTTTCAGTGTTCTAAAAAGCTTTCATATTCCACCTATACATCTCTTAGCCAAAGCCAGTAATATCGATTTGATTTAGAGTTCTTTGGTTCTCAGAGTTGCAAAGAGGTCTGTCACCCCCAGGTTTCAGAAACAGGGGTATTTTTGTCATTTTGTATTTTGAATATTTTTGAAATTTATTTTATTATTTATGATATTATTTTGGGGTTAAAATTTATTTTATTATTTATAATATTATTTTGGGGTTATTTGAGTCGGGTTCGAATTTCAGCTCAATCCGACTTGAAACGGGGACCCAGGGGGTAGTTTGACTCTAGTGGGACCCACACACTAATTAGGCATGGCCCACATGATATTAATTTTAGTCCACATGATATTAATATTAGTTAGTAGTTAGACTAATTATTTATGGATAGGTTTAGTTTAATTAGAGACTTAAAACTAGACTAATTTGACCTCAACCTTTAACCCATTCTTAATTTAAATCAAATAGATTAGTGGAGGGCATTTTGGACATTCAAAATGGGGACGCCTCACCCTTTTTGGGCAGCCACCTATGGGGGGGATAAGGAGTGAGTCACCATCTCTTCCATTTTATTTTATCCATCCATTTTCTCTCTCTTGTTCTTCCCCAAATTTTTAGAGAACAACTCTATTGATTTCATCTCCAAATCCACCATTACTTCCACCAAATCTTCTTCTCTTCTCCTCTAATCCATAGTTAGAGGGTGCTAGCCAAGTTTGGGAGGATTCGGAGCTCGTTCGTGTCCTTTTGGAATCTCTACATGTCGGTGTCGAGTTGGAAGGCTTTTTCCTTTGAAACTCTCTCCCGGAAGGTATAATCTCTTCTCTAATCCATCCTTACATGCATATAGGAATATTTTGAATCCATAGGAATGACCCCCATGGTTGTATCTCCGTTTGTGTCCATTTCGTGTCCATTTGGAGGTCATAGGAGTGTCCTTTGTGTTGTGGTTGTGTCCTAGTGGGAAAAACCCCTATTTTGGACACTTGTATCCATATATATATTGTAGGAATGATTAATTAGTGTTTTAATCTCAGATTTATATTTTAGAGAGTGGATTGATCTTATTTAGGATGGTTAGAATAAGTTTTATTTAGATAGCTATGTTGGTATCCAAGTATTTTGGCCTACATGTGTTTTTTGTCCAAACAACCCAAATTCGTCATAATTTTTATCCACGTTTTTAGTAGCTAGAACAACTTAGAAATGTCATAACTTTTAGCTCATAACTCCAATTAACCTTTCATTTTTTTAAAAGAAGCGTATCGAGGTTAGCTTTCCAAATATATATTTTAATAAGCCAAATTCGTTCTATAACTTTCTGTAGAATTGTTTGAGTGTTAGCTATACGAAAGATGAACGCGTTTCGGTGTTTTCGCGATTTCGAGAGCTTCCGGACACGAAAATGTGATCCGTTTGAAGTTTCGGAAAGCTAACACGAAGAGCTATAACATACTTTAATCCTAGAATTTTGTGAAGGCCCATTTGGTATAGTATTGGTTTTAAGTAGAAGAGTGACTATGCGACGTAGGTATTTTGTGTAACCTATGAGCCTAGTATAGATATCATGTGAATGTAGGTATCATAGATTGTCAAGAATATATATATATATATATATATATATATATATATATATATATATATATATTATTGTTATGTAATATATGTTAGTATAGTGTGTGTGTTTGAATGAGATAAGGATGTGTGTGGTTAGTGGAGAGAAGTAAGATTGATAGATGATATGTGCTAGTGTGTGTTTGATGTTGTATAGATGGTAGTGTAGTGTGTGTGTTGTAAAGGTGAGAGAGTTGGGAGGATCATGCCATCCTATTTGACTTGAGGCTAGTGTAGTTTGTTGAGTGATTTGTGTTTTGATTGAGTGGAAGTGTGTTTGTATATAGATGTGTGTAGGTGTGTTAGAAGAGAATGGTGGTGGATTTGGTATATGTGTTTGTGTGTGTGGTTAGATGGTTAGAGAGTGAGAGAATGAGCAGGAAAGCAGCAGGAAAAAGCAGTACGCAATAAGCAGTAAGCAGGAAAAAGCAGTAAGCAGAAGCATTGCAGGATGGTTTTTTGGGGTTTTTGTGGTCTCGAAACATCCCCTTTTGACCCACCTTAGCCCCAAATACCTACCCACACTTATCAACCACATTTAGTACTACGAAACCCCTAAGTTAGATAGTGTTTTTAATGTGTTAGGCGGTTAGTAGGGTAGTGTTTATAGTGGTAGAAAATAAGGTTTGTCAATGTTAGAAAGTATGCCGTGTTATGTTATCTTGAGGGTAGTGGTAGATGTTTGAGTTAGTTTTTGAGAAGTTATTTAGAATTAGCATTCTAAGTTAGATGGAGGTTAGATAGATGATGTTTGTGAGGGAGAGTGAGTGTGGTTTAGAAGAATGAGTTATGTTAGATGTGGTATCTTGATATCTCAATATTATCTTATGGTAATGTGTAGGAGAGTAACATATTAGAAAAAATAGTTTTGATGCCCAAGAACCCTAGATTTCTTGGTTGGTAAACCCTAGATAGGATAGTATCTAGCTACCCTAAGGAGCCTAGGCTAGTATCTTGAGTATTAGCGCGGTTTTCTTTGTAATGGACAAGGTATCGGGATTACCTTGGTAAGGGTAAATGTAGGTAATAGGGTATAGTTAAGATATTGAGTTTAACTTCTAAGATATAGTTAGAATTAGGTTCTCTTGGTTGGTAATGGTTAGGATTAGTGTCCTCAGACTAGTTTTGACCTCGTTTGACCATTTTGACCAAAAGTCAACAAAAGTCAACCGAAAGTCAAACTTAGCCTATAAGTGACTAGAATTGACCGAAACCAAACCAGAGTTGACCAGTTGACTAAAAGTCAACAGTTAGTCAACATTTGACTAGTTTGACCTAGGGTTGACCCAGGGTTGACTAGAGTTGACCAAAGTTGACCAGGGTTGACCAGTTGACCAAAAGTCAACTGTAAGTCAACCTTTGACCCCGTTTGACCTAGTTTGACTTGGATTGACTCCCCGTGACCTGGTATGACCTAGTATGAACCAGTATGACCCAGTATGACCTAGTTTGACCTAGTACGACTCAGTTTGACCTAGATTGACCTAGTTTTGACTTAGACTTGCATTCATGACTTAAATTAGTTTCCTTTTTTAGTATAAAATCCTGTTTAACTCATAGTATCTCATTTTAGGTCCGTGATTTACTCTGAGCATCTGTTCACCTTATCAGCTCAGGACCACAGACGAGTACATTCACTGATAGTTTTTATTGTCTTGATATCTACTATATCCGATTCAGTTGTAGTGTCTTACTTGATTCTCGACACGATAGTTCATGGACTTGTATACGTCGGATTCTATCATGAGATGTTATTCCCAGATTTTCCTTGGTATATTGGTGTGTGATATCCATGTTTCATGTACTTATATAGACATTGATTTGGGAGTGGGCTGATCACCTGCTTTTGAATCCGTGTCATGACGTGCCATGTCCGGATCCATGATACTATTCGGGGATGGGGGAATTATTAGGGGTTATGTGATCAAAGCCTCCATGTCACTATTTTGCTAGCGCCACCCTCACTTCACGTAGGGTGTAGCAGATACCCCATGTCTATGTTATCCAGGTTGGCCGGCATGACCCTTTCAGATTTTTTATGTGATTGTCGGGCCAAGTGGATAACCCTACCATGATTCCCTAGCCGATCACATAGTGCTCTAATAATTCAAGCCACATTTTTATATTTATTTATCCTAGGAGGCTAAGTTCTGTTCGGAAGAAGGGTTACAACCCCGGTCCATGTTTGGTTTAAGGGTTGTAACTCGGCTTCCGAATAGTTCCTAAGCAGTCCTACAAATATATTGTCGTCATATTCAGTACTCACATCTATTATACATTTTTTGCTGATTTTACCCTGTATTTCACATATCTTTGTCTTGTATTTCATTACACTGCCTCTTATAGAATTTGTCAATTCATATGGAACTGCTGTTGGTGTTTGTACTTGCTCATTTTCCTGACAGGATACCGTTGACATATTACAGATGATTCTGAGGCAGATTGCCTGACCTATTATGGGGTCGAGTCTGATGGAGTAGACCCGGGCTGTGGTTTGTTAGTAGAGCCACTAGACTTTGCTCACCCTGAGTAGTGTAGCTTAGTTAGGTTTGTCTGGCCTACGAGCCAGCTAGTACTTTTTAGACTGTAGTAGTTTTATATATTATGTGATTCTCTGGGTTGTTTGTGTATAGCTCTGGACTTGTGTGGATCTTGGACTTATTTCCTGTTCTCATCATTCGTATTTTCCTTTCCATACTATCTACCTTAATTTTACATTTGTGATTGAGACTATCTTACTATGTCACCTCTATTCGGAGTGTATATACTGTACAGGTACATTTATTTGTTTAGTTGTAGTATTTATAGATGACCTAGACAGCTTTCTACCGTCGATGCTGCGGCGTAGGCTGGACGTAACCACGTACTCGTGCCCCTAATCAGGGTACGAGTCGTGACAAGGTCGTTCAAGTTCAGAAATCAAATTTATTACTGGAGCTGGTCGTGCGTTCGTCACCAAGCACGGTGTTGTGAAGTCGATCGTACACTTGTCACCAAGCACGATATTGTAAAGAGACTGCAAGCTCTCAATTAGCTTGTGAATAGTGGATTAACAGCAGGCAAGAGTACCTGCGACTGGATTAGTCCTCCATGAGGGAAACTAGTATATATCGCGGTGTCCACTGAGTTTGATTCTCTGATCTCTTGCTACATTTATTTATTGTCGCTTTATTCACTGTCATAGTTATCTGCTTTTAATTTTTAATTGGTAATTATTTTTTGCTGCACTCGCACTCACTCTATTCATTCCCCTCCCCCTCTAGAGGTGCTCAACGTTCCAACAAATGGTACTTAGGACTCCTTAGAAAGTCTTGATTTTATTCCGCAATAGCCAAGTTTTGTATTCTTCTAGGGAATTGTACCATACTAGCCCGTCTTACCAATAGGATCATGACCTTAACCTCGTTGCTTAAGTTAGAACACATCTAGAACAAAGTTACCTTATTTCCTAGTAGGTTATATAAACTTAGAATCTCATTAGTAGTATAGTCCTCTAGAAATCAGGATTGATTAGTTTCTTTTATATTATATTTATGTTTCAAATTTAAGGATAGCATGTAAGACCAATCAGACGGCCAGAAGTACATCTTCAGCAGAAGGTCGCCTTGTAACAGACAAAGGAGCTCCCGACTTGTTATTTTTGCGGCAAGAAGGGATATGTTCAGAAGCATTGCAAGAAGAAGTTAGGACGGTGCCATGGATTATTTTGCATTATCAAAATTATGTAGTATCATATTATTGTATGTTTAATTTTGAGGATAAAATTTTCTAGGGTGGGTAGGTTGTAAGCCCCCTAAATTTTTAAAGTTATTATTTTAATTTTTTTATTTAATATAGTTATTAATATATATATATATATATATATATATATATATATATATATATATATATATATATTATATATATATATATATATATATATATATATATATATATGAGGAAAATGTACCTAAGGTCGACCTTAGGTAAGTTACCTAAGGTCGACCTCATTTTCCTCACTTTACAACATTTTTTTCTTGAATTTATTTTTATGTGATTCATCTACACCTTATTGATTGGTAACATACCAAATTTCAAGTGATTATAATATTGTTTATCCCCCTATCTATCCCTTGCAAAATCGACGGTCTAAAACTTTGCTGCTACACCGTCGATTTTGCAAGGGATAGATAGGGGGCTAAACAATTTTTTTTTTCTTGAAATTTGGTATGTTGCCAATCAATAAGGTGTAGATGAATCCCATAAAAAAAATTCAAGAAAAAATATTGTAAAGTGAGGAACATGAGGTCGACCTTAGGTAAAAAAAAAAAAAAATTATATATATATATATATATATATATATATATATATATATATATATATATATATAATTTTTTTAGGGTGTCCACTTCTTAATGGTGCTTGGAGGCATGCCTCCAAGGGGCGCAGGTCCAAGGGGCTCGAACCTGCGCCACTGCGCCGGGGTGCTCCACCGCTCCCAACGGACTACGGCCACGGGGACATATATATATATATATATATATATATATATATATATATATATATATATATATATATATATATATATATATATATATATATATATATATATTTTTTTTTTTTTTTTTTTATATATATATATAAAAATATATATATATATATATATATATATATATATATATATATATATATATATATATATATATATATATATATATATATGTATATTTTATATATATATATATATATATATATATATATATATATGTATATTTATATATATATATATATATATATATATATATATATATATAAATATATATATATATAAAAATATATATTTTTATATATATTTTTTTATATATATTTTTATACATATATATAAATATATATATATATATATATATATATATATATATATATATAATATATATATATATATATATATATATATATATATATATATATATTCACCCACTTTTATTTATGATCGTAAAATATACTCTTCCGTAGCTTTGATTTTTGGAGCACAAGAAATGCCAAACTCTAGAAACTTACTTCATGAGTTTTAACCTAGACAAGTTTATCTTCGATTTGGTATATCATGTCCCACTCAAATATATTTTCTTGTATTCTATTTGCGTCGCACAACTTCGGGGTCAATTTAGGCCAAGAAGTTATCTATCGTGAGACTTGTCATAACTTTCAACTTAAATTCCAGACTCCACATCGATCAAACCTAAATGACCCAATATATGGTTTCGATTTATTTTTATCCTACTACGCACATGTCAAGGGTGTGCCATACGATTTAGATATTTTATTCTATTTATTTTTAAATGGCACATAAGACCCTTTTTAGTCATTTCGGTGTCTAATCGACCTAGAAATATTTTTGGGACCCAATCCAAACCAACCTAGCCAAGTGGGAACCACCGCCAATCCATAATGTAATAATTTTTACTTTGAATTTATTTGAATTATGTACAACCATGTGAACAAATTCATGCACCTTTGACCAAAGTCAAACATCCTTTACTATATTAGGAAAGTCACTTGCACTCTTTTCATAAAAGCAATTAGGAGGGTCAAACCTTATTCAAACCTCCTCAAACTAAACCCTAAAGTTCACCATATATTGTCACGACCCCCATCCGATTTTTAAAATACGAGTACGTAGCCAAGTCCAGCATACACCGCAGAATCGACGGTAGTACGCTGTCTAGGTCTCAATAAAAATCTCAAATACAATAAAATCATATCTAATTGCTCATTCACAATAACAATTTTGTTTACAATTCCAATAATAAATAAAAATGGCATTCGGGAATAACCCGCTAAATAATTAAATTCATATTCTATCTAGAATCTACGGCTGGCCTCCAAGATATCTATCTCCCCCGTGTGGTCCTTAGCACAAAGGTAGGAAGCATGCCAAGTTACTTACAACTATCCAATCAGGAAAGAAGCAAAGTATAACCCTATTGTATTTATATAACTTAATACAAAATAAAACTAGATAGTAGAGATGCAGTAGAAATAAAGGAAACACTTGTATGAACTGGAAACGATAAACATGTACAAGAAACTACTAGCAGGAACATGTATGAACAAAAAAAACTAGAAAATAAACATGAACAAGTAAAACTAATCGAACAGTTCTTTAAAATACTTTTTGACATGTGAACGGCTGGGCTAATACTGCACATCATAGATGGCTATCCACATTTTTGGTACGGCTAACCCATACGTGAGGTGTATGACTTAGTGCACATCATAGATGGCTATCCACATTTTTGGTACGGCTAACACATTAACATTCATTAGGGTTTGTTCACATACCTATTAAGCATTTTCCCTCCCAACTCACTAAACAATTAATAAACGAGAAAAGATACAATCAAGCATATCGGGTCACAATTATGTCTCAACATGATTCTCAATAAAATACAATGAAAAGATAGCATTATAATGCAACAAGCACATAAAACAATTGTGTACTTACCTCAAGTTAAGTTGCAGTTGATGTGTGCAACACAATCTCAATTTGGTTGAAAGTTGTTGTAATTATGGCTAACCGCTACTAAATTGGTGAATCACCGACCATCTATGGGTTCTACAAATTAAACAAAATACTAGTATTTTATTAATTTTTGAAAAATTAGTATGCTATAGTTCTATGTGTCAGCTTTCCAAAATATCAAATGGTTCGCAAAACGGAGTTCGAGATCTTCCAAAATCACAAAAATAGTACGACATGTCAATTTTTTGGACAATTGGCACTCAAATAGTTTTTCAGAAATTTACGTTCATAATTATAGAAAACAAAATATAGATTCAGAAAGCTAATCTTTATACGGTTCTAAAAAAAACTGGAGGTAAAACGGAGTCCGGAGTTGGTCACAATGGCCTCGCGAAGTTGTTATAGCTTCAAAAAAATGAGGCTAAATTTATAACGAATTTTGGCCTATTTTTAACAAAAACAAGAGAAATTTTGGAAAAGAAAGTATGAGAGATGAAGTAGATTCAATAGGTATATATAATGGATAGCCATTACTTAAGTAGGATTAGATTGGAAGGGTTTTGGTTTTGGGAGAAGGATAAGAACTCTTTAAATAGATGGAGATTGACTCAATTTCCTAATTAGGGAAGATTTAGGATACATAACCAAACTTTCCATAAATTTAAAGCAATCAATAATAAATTGATAAAATCTAATCAAGATTCATCACAATAGGAATTTAGAATTTCAATGGATGAATCTTCTTATTGATTTAAATAAATAAAAAAGAATGATAAAATCTCAACCCATAAATGATCACACTAATATTACTTAAAATAATACCTAATATTTTAATTAGTATTCATAATAGATTTTATAAATTCAAAACTTAAAGATAATTAATAATTTAAAAGTATATCTTTTATAAAAACAAAATTATATTTAAAATTAGTTTGACAAATCTCTTCGTCAATCCAAATATCCTTTATAGAAGTAAAATAAATTTTATTTTCTAACTAGAAAAATATTTCAAATCAATAATAAAAATAAAAAAAAATTGGCAAGTGGACTTACAATGTACCCACCTTAGAAAAAGTTTATCCTCGAAAATTCAAATGATGTGAATAGGCAGGATTAAGAATATAATAAAAAATGATACGATTAATGATCAAAATTAGATAAGCATAATCGCGGATAGAATTAAAACCTAATATGTGATTGGCATGATCTATTTATAGTCAAAATAGTCTAGTCACGACCAAAAATTTACTTAGAAACGATCAAAAATCGAAATTGTTTGGCATGATCAACTATTTAACTAATTTATTTAGGCACGATCTTAAAATCAAATGTAAGAAAAGATGCGAATTGGCTCGATCGAAATATAATCAAAGATAGTATAGCCGCGATCAAAATCATTTAAGAATGTTCAATCGAATCGTTTTAAAACGATCTGCTAGTTAACCAAAATCATTTAGGCACGATGATAGATTCAAAATCTATATTATGAATCTAGTGGAATAGAATCACATATAGTAACTGGTTCTAAATGATTACTAGGAGGAACTAAATGATTTTTTTTCAAATAGGAAAGATAGGAAAGAAGGAACTACTAGTTTATTGAGAATACGATAATAAGAAATATGATATCAAATCAATTTGGAGTGAGACTGTAAGATCTGCGGATCATGAAAAATCAATAGTCATATGCCAATAAAAGATATAGCCTCTATAGTATTCGAAAATTGTATGCATATTTGAAGTCATTTTACCGAGAATTCATGCCTCACCAGTGTACATTTGGCTGTAGTAAACTCTTGGTTTCACGACTTAAATATAATATGGTATCAAATATTCTATCAACTTTATCCAATATTGATATAACAAGTCAAATATCAAAATAGGACAACTATGACATAGTTTTAATAATATTTGATAATCTACGCTTACCTGAAATTACTTTAACTTAGGGATCATGTCTTGCATGTGCACTGCTGGCTATAATGAACCCGCAGTCTCCATAATTCAAATAAATGGAGACAGTGCGCATCTGCCTTGCCATTGTATGTAACTGAATTTTCTTTCAAACTCTGTCCATAAGAATTTTCAAAGGAGCTTCTAGAATTTAAAAAAGTTCCAAGATGATCATAATAGGAAAACTGTAAATATCTATCTTTGAAGTGAAACTATCAATTTTGAAAATAAAATGATCGATTAGGGAGAACTGAATGAGAAGATAAGTATAAACATTCTAATCTTTATCAAAACTAACTCGTGATTAACATATGGGTAATTGAATAAAAAATTATTTTGAAAATAATTCCTTATGGCAAAAGAAAACTAAATAAGCAATTCAGATATGTTGATGATATTTAAGGAGGGCAAAAAATAAAATTTGAACAAATAATCAAGATTTAGGAATTGAATCCTAGGAAGTCCTAATTTACCATGCAAATAGTCTACCCAACTTTGATCCTACCATCATATCAAAACACAATGGTATATCCCTCTATAAAAATTCCTAGAATTTAATATATCCCTACCTAAGTCACAAGGCCTATGTAGCAAGCTTAACTACCCAACAGTCAGTTTGAATAAGGGCTTCCCTATGGTGTACATAGTCCTAGCCATTTTCTAAAAATCAAACCAATCCTAATTGTGAATAAGCACTTCTTAGTCGCAAGCTCGTAATAGTACGACTAACTTAAGTACTATCACGAGTTCGCACAATTTTGTGAAAACTGACCTACATGGGCCACCATAAAATCTTGTCAGAATAAAATCCGCTTTTCGGAATACGAGTACATAGCCAATCCAGCCTAGGCCGCAGCGGCGGTAGTACGCTATCTAGGTCTCAATAAAATCTTAAATATAATAAAATTATATCTAATTGCTCATTCACAATAACTGTCACGCCCCGACCTAAAAAATTGTTTCATCCTCGCATCAATTTATCGAATCATCGTCCTCGCTGGGGCGTGATGTAGTACGAGTCTGAAATTTGCACTCATACAAGGCAAGAGTTCTCAAATGGTTATCTTTGATTTGATATTTAGCAGCAAAAAAAACAGAGTATATAAAACAATTCTCTTTATTGATAAATGAACTGAGGTTACAAAGGCTTTTAATAGCCCAACTAAATTTGCCTGATTGGCTTACAACACTTAAGTTCTCTCTTACCCATAAAGGATTTTACCGTTCCATATATCATGCCTTCTATATCTCGGCCGTATCATCCTGTTGCAAGTCTGAGCATCAATACGGTCACACGCCTCAAAATGCTATGACATTCCATGCCTCAGTGCGTTCAAGCGAATCTCTACCACGAGCAGATCATATCCTGAATCTGCAAACAATCTGGTGGGGGGTCAGTACTAATCCTCTTGCGTACTGATAGGATCCACTTTGCTAAACCGATATTAAGTAATGCATTGATTCACACATCATACAAATTAGTATCTTTCTATATTGCCTTAGGATATGTTTCATATCATATTCGAAGCAGTAAAGCATGTTATCATGGCAAGCAAGTTATGTTTGATTCATATACGCAAGCTAGCAGCATATAGCAATCTCGTGTTTGTTTCGTGGCACGACTTCTTGCCAACATCAACGCACTCATTATTGTCCAACGTAAGGTGAATAAGCCTACCATCATTCCCTGTCATTTTATAAGTGATATTGTACAGGATCTCTGTGTGCCTGCACTTTCAACCCAACTTTCCTTAACTATATGAAGGTCGCTGGCTTTAACACCTTTATGGACATATGGGTTCGATGGTGACAACTTCAGCATGGAGAGCTAATCCCATGCCCTGAAGTACTCCCGAATGATACCGATATTTATGGTGCTCCATTTCAATGGTAGGTCGCGGGCCTAACAGATTGAAATACCCCATACAATACCCATCTCAAATTTTCTTTCTAGATCGAACGGTCCCGGCATCCGGCCTACCACGTTCGAGGGATAAATAAACTCGTGCACAAGTTGTCCGTGACCATGTAACTCATCAAACTCATACAACCAAGCAATTTTCCTATCTCTATTTCCATTGGCAAAACGTCCCAACTCGATGTTCATCAACGAACTCCCCGAAGGCTATAAACATTTTGAGGCATCATGTCACATTCAATAGTTATTCGATATCCTTCGAGTCATGCATTCGATGCATGCCCCGATTTAGCATTTCCATATTCTATGCCTTAGTGTTCACGATGTATGTTCTTTCCCTCTGACTCATACACTGAGGCACGCATCGATAGGGCATTTAATGTTCTATAGCTCGTACAATGAGGCACTCACGCCGATATAGTCCTTCAATGTGCCAGCCCTCTAACTCATGTGTGGGGGCATAAATGACTTGTGCACTGAGGCACTCGTCGATACAGTTATCCCATGTTATTATGGCTTACGCACCGAGGTGCTCGTCTTTGCGATATTTTGATGTTCAGTAGCGACTCATACAATTGATGTACGTTTTATTTCAATTATTCTATCTAGTGTTCGACACGAACTACGATTTCCTTCCTTCTAGCCACGCTCGTGGTCTCGATAAATTAACTTAGCATATAATGGTTTATATTACTAAGGCATGAAGGAGTAGAAAAGAAGGGTCAAAGTCCTCCCACCTTAAGCCGATATGCCTTGGTTCGATTTCATAACTTTGTTGCACGAACAACTCTTCTGACTTATCCATTCGAGCACTTCGTGTTTTGTTGAATTATCTGACTGATTTGGCTTACCGTACCTATGTCTCAGTCTGTTGTGAGGTATTGATTTGGTTTTTTGGACGTCGTTGCAAACAGGGCAAAATGTCGACCTTTTATATTTTAGCGTAAACGTATAGCCTGCACACGAAACCAACTAAAATCAATATTTGTTCGAATCGAACTTGTGCGTCGCATCGATTCGATTTCTTAGAATCTTCAAACCGACTCAATACTTTCTCTCGGGCCAACTTAACACTTGCATCGATCTTACTTGATGCATTCCTCGGGGCAACGTAGCTCTTGTATCGATTTGCATCGATACTTCATCGTCTCAACGCAACTCTTCGAGTCAATGACTCAGCATAATACATCGTATGGAGTGGAACATTACATAATAAGCCACTCAGAACAAGGTTCATCCTCGAACCGGAACCAACACTCAATCCAAGTGTCTCTAGATCGTTTCATGATCTCGCCCAACTATCTTCGTTCCATTTCAAATACTCATGCAAGCTTTCATTAACATTCACAGTATTTCTTACAGCTTGATTTGAATTCAACATACAACTTGATTTGGATCGTTACACATATTCAAGGTGTCCCAAAAATATATGTGTTTCAACCAAGTCCAGTGGTACAAAATTGGAACAAAGCTAACAGGTAAATTTTTAATCCTATATACTTGCCATCTCGTACTCTCGGTCGGACTTATCTCTAGCAATCGTTCTCGAAACTTTATCATATATGTATATTCGATATATACGTGATTCATTCAACAAAGTTACGGCACGCGATGCGATTCAAAGATTGTATTTTTTATTTCGAAAGTTTTCGTAGTGAGCATCAATTATATGCGTCGTGTCAAGCCGTCACACATCCAACGACAATGAGTCTTCGTAATGCCTTGCATTCGAAGTCTCTGCCCAACTATTTCCGAAGCCAAACTCATCTCGATATGATTTTCCCTTTGTTGACTTGCAAAAGCATCAACATCCAAGGCCACGCCCGCTAGGTGACTTACCTAGACACCGTGCTTAAATTCTTCCGACGCAACTTTTAAATTGACGTTGCACAAAGGCCACAATCTATCCGACACAAATGTTTAATTAGAATCGACAATGCTCAAAGGCAGCGAGCGATCTTTTTGGCACAATTGTTTAACTCAAGTTGATAGTGCTCAAAGGCAACAATCGTTTTGACACAAAGGTCTTTCTACGATGCATCTTATGTTAGATTCCTATCGAGTAGGAATTTCCTAGCCAAATTTCCAACTTTTTCATCTCACAACATTAAATATAAGTTTGATTTGCGCAAGTTCAATTGCAAGGTGAATCAAATTTCAAAGACACAACTCTGAGAGTCATTCTCTTATCACTCGCTCTCATGCATAGCACGATTCTCGAAACCGCCTATTCGTATCACCAAGTTTTGTTTGTAAAACTTTTTATTTCGATTCGAACAACATAATCATTCAAGCATTCATCCGACAAATTCTCAAAATTGATTATATCATTCTTAGCCGAAGTTGTTCCATCAATTCCTGAAATAATTATTCGATTACCTAGATATATCATCAACATGCACCACATGATATTTGTTTCTTGACGCAATACTATATGCGACATCATTTGGGTCATCTTATGGGTCTGCAATATTCATTTTGATTTGGCGGTCAAGTCTTCTAGGGTCAATTACCCCGAAACTACGCTCGATAATTGTGGACCATTAACGAAGGATAGTTACTACGAACCATGCTATATCTTATTTCGGAGCCAAATTATGTTCCGATAATTTCTTATAAGACTCTACCCAAATCCAAATGTAAATCATTTTGTCTGTGCAGCTAAGAAACAACTATCCTTCGAATAAATTTATGCACTACCGTCGATGATTTTGCAATTCACGAAACATCTACTTGTATTGAGTTCGAGTCTTTCTACCCACGATCGACACACGATATGCTATACGTATCAAAACAATCGTCGATGACTTTATAGCCTTACCCTGATCAATCCCAAAGTTTACGATCAACCAGTTCGACACTTTCGTATTGCTATTTTCTAAAATCTCAATATTGTAGGCCTGCCCCATTTTGTGTTCTCACATCGTGCTTACATTTTCTTGCGTATCAATTTCGATAGATCATATTAGTTTCGATAGTGTGAGTGTCAACTTTGAATCTGCATCAACGTCGACTTAGCTCGTATTCGATACATCCAAGTTCTCTATAAATTTTTTTTACACGCATCAACTCGTTTTCCAATTTGTCGCATCCCCGATCGCGTAACCGAGTTACCAATTATCCAATATCGAACCCTCGAGTATACAATCATCCTCTCTAAGTTTCACGTGTTTCAGTCAAACTCAAATGAGTTTCATTGCAACATAACTAACTTATTTCGTAGGCATGATTACCCGCATCAAACAACTTTTTCACCAAGTCGTAGTTTGTGCGATCCGGTTACAATTTGTATTGACCAATATTTTATCCAGTTAGCAATTCATGCGTTCCGATTACCATTCGTATCGAATAATATTTTTATTGAGCTCGCTAGTCGTGTAACTCGTTTATAACGTTTCAAGTTTACTATCCCGTCGATTTGATTAATGTTTTGAAGCAAAACCATTTTGCTAGTCCCGGTCATTCGACCGATTTATAAATTTTCGTTTGACATATCATTCAATGATACAAGTCCCGCCTTACCGTTTAACCGATTATCGAAGAACACTTGCATCAACATATCGTCATACAAATTCTAAATTGAGTCTCGGTACTATCCCGTCCGTTGCAGAAAAATCTTTTACAATTTACGCAATGTGTCGATAGAATCCATCGCACAAGTGGTATTGCATATACCACTCAGAATTTGATTCATTCATTGCATAGGTGGTATGGCATATACCACTCAAAATTTAAGTCATTTCCATCGCATCATACTCGGTATGAACCAACAGTCTATTTCGACTTACAATTTCCGCAGTGATCATGCCGATCACAACCGTAACTTTTAATTAATCAAAATCTGACACAACTTGGCCAATGTATTCATTTGCCAACACAAGCTCGGTGCGCAACCGAATGATTTATTCTCATCGACTTACGATTTTAGTTCCCTCCGTTGCATCGAGTGCAATATTTTATTTCAGTTTCATCTGTTGTATCTCGTGCAACATTTTATTTCAGTTCCCTCCATTGCATCTTGTGTAATATTTTATTTATGATATTCAAAGCCAATACTTGAATTCGTTCAACACATTCGATATCAACTTTCACGTTCATTGCAACGCAACATTCACAATCAACTCATTACAAATCATGCAACACTTCCCACAATTTTCGTTATATCGATGCAACCAACATTTCTCATATCGACTGTTGCATTGAAATAATAAACATGTCAATTCATATTTCACAACTTGTTGTACTTGCATCAATAATATTTTACGGCACGTTCCACTCCATTCAATAAATGTTTCACGACTTTCTCAGCAAACATCATGTAATTTCCAAAACACATATGGCAAATTAAATTATGCGACTTATATTAGACTTATTGTATGGAACATCCAGTGCGACATTGACTAGAGTCAAGAGTGATTCGATTGTAGTGGGCAACTTTTGGAATTGAAACGAAACAAGCGTCCTGAAAGAATTGAACCTAGAGCTCTGATATCACTTTTCGTGCCCAGACCTGGAAAATCTTTTCATCCTCGCATCGATTTACCGAATCATCATCCTTGCTGGGGCATAATGCCTATGAATCTGGAATTTGCACTCGTATAAGGCAAGATAACAAGTTCTCAAATGGTTATCTTTGATTTGATAATTAGCAGCAAAAAAATAGAGTATACAAAATAATTCTTTTTATTGATAAATGAACTGAGGTTACAAAGGGTTTCAATAGCCCAACTGAATTTGCCTGATTGGCATACAACACTCAGGTTCTCTCTTGCCCATAAAAGATTTTATCGTTCCATACACCATGCCTTCTATATCTCGGCCGCATCATCCTGTTGCAAGTCTGAGTGTCAATGCGGTCACATGCCTCAAAATGCTATGACATTCCATGCCTCAGTGCGTTCAAGCGAATCTCTGCCGTGAGAACATCATATCCTGAATCTGCAAGCAATTTGGTGGGAGATCAGTACAAATCCTCTTGCGTACTGATAGGATCCACTTTGCTAAAACGACATTAAGTAATGCATTGATTCACACATCATTAAAAATTAGTAATCTTTCTATATTGCCTTAGGATATGTTTCATAGCATATTTGAAGCAGGAAAGCATGTTATCATGGCAAGCAAGTTATGTTTGATTCATATAAGCAAGCCAGCAGCATATAGCAATCACGTGTTTGTTTTGTGGCACGACTTCTTACCAACATCGACGCACTCATCCTTGCCCGATGCAAGGTGAATATGCCTTTCATGTTTTTCTATCATATTATAAGTGACAGATTGAAATACCCCACATAGTACCCATCTCAAATTCTATTTCCAGATCGAACGGTCCCAGCATCCAGCCTACCACTTTAAACCGATAGAAGGGTCAAAGTCCTCCCACTTTAAACCGATAGGCCTTGTCGTTTCGTCGAACCGATGTGGCTCGATTTTATAACTTTGTTGTACGGACAACTTTTCTGACTTAGCTATTCAAGAACTTCGTGCTTCGTTGAATTATCCGACCGATTTGGCTTGTTGTGCCTATGCCTCAGTCCGTTGCGAGGCGTTGATTTGGTTTTGCACCCGTGTTTTTGATGAAAGGTAGAGTTTTTTTACTGATGATTGAACCCTGAATCCCTATCACCACCATAACCGACACCATCACTTCCTTCTAGTGCCTCTGAACGAAAGGAGTCAAACCGAGTGAATTCGGAATGGAATTGCAAGCAAGGCAAAATATCGACCTCTTATATTTTAGCATAAACGTATAGCCTGCACATGAAACCAACTAAAATTAATATTCGTTCGAATCATTGTGCGTCGCATCGATTCGATTTCTTAGAATCTTCGAACTGACTTAATGCTTTCTCTCGGGACAACTTAACATTTGTATCGATCTTACTCGATGCATTCCTCGGGTCAACGTAACTCTTGTATCGATTCACATCGATACTTCATCGGGTCAATACAACTCTTCGAGTCAACGGCTCAGCATAATGCACCGTACGGAGCGGGGCATTATAATAACTATTTTATTTATAATTCCAGTAGTACATAAAAATGACTTTCAGGAATAACCTGCTAAATAATTAAATTCACATTATATCTAGAATCTACAGCTGGCCTCCAAGATATCTATCTCCCCCGTGTGGTCCATAACGCAAAGGTAGGAAGCATGCCAAGTTACCTGCAATGATCCAGTCAGGAAGGGAGCAAAGTACAACCATATTTTATTTATGTAACTTAATGCAAAATAAAGGTAGAAAGTAGATATGGAGTAGAAATAAAAGAAACACTTGTATGAACTAGAAACGGTAAACATGTACAAAAAACTACTAGCAGGAACATGTACGAACAAGACAACTAGAAAATGAATATGAACAAGTAAAACTAATCAAACAGTGCTTTGAAATATCTTTCGACATGGGAACGGCTGGGCTAATACTACATATCATATATGGCTATCCATATTTTTTGTACGGCTAACCCATAAATGAGGTGTATGACTTAGTTATCCACATTAACATTCATTAGAGTTTGTTCATATACCTACTGAGCATTTCTCCTCCCGACTCACTACACAGTCAGTAAACGAGCAAGGATACAATCGAGCCTATCGTGTCACTATCGTGTTACAATCGTGTCTTAACATGATACTCAATAAAATAAAATAAAAAGATAGCATTATAATGTAATAAGCACATAAAATAATAGTGTACTTACCTCAAGTTATCAGTTGACGTATGCGACACAACCTCGATTTGGTTGTAAGTTGTTGTAATTATGGCTAACCGCTACTAATTTGGTGAATCACTGGCCATCTATAGTTTCTACAAATTAAACAAAATAATAAACTATTTTATTAATTTTTGGAAAATTAGCATGCTATAGTTATATGTGTCATCTTTTCAAAATATCAAACGGTTCGCAAAACAGAGTTCAAGATCTCCTAAAATCTTAAAAACTGTATGACATGTTAATTTTTTGTACAACTGGAACTCAAATAATTTTCTAGAAATTTATGTTCATAATTATAGAAAAAAATATAGATTTGGAAAGTTAACCTCGATACGGTTCTAACAAAAAAACTCGAGGTAAAACGGAGTCCGGAGTTGGTTGCAATGGCCTGAGAAGTTGCTATAGCTTCAAAAAAATGAGGCTGAATTTATAATAAATTTTGGCTTATTTTGGATGAAAACGAGAGGAATTTTGGAAAAAAAATATGGGAGATGAAGTATGTTCAATAGGTATATATATAATTCATAGCCATTACTTAAGTAGGATTAGATTGGAAGGGTTTTGGGTTTGGAAGAAGCATAAGAACTCTTTAAATAGATGGAGATTGACTCAATTTCCTAATTAGGGAGGACTTAGGATACATAACCAACCTTTCCATAAATTTAAAGCAATCAATAATAAATTGATCAAATCTAATCAAGATTTATCACAATAGGTATTTCAAATTTCTATGGATAGATCTTTACTTAGATTTAAATTAAAAAGATTAATCAAATCTCAACCCATAAATGATCACAATAATATTACTTAAAAATAATACATAATGTTTTAAATAGTATTAAAAATATATTTATAAATTCAAAACTGAAAGATAATTAATAATTTAAAAGTTTATTTTTTATAAAAACAAAATTATATTTAAAATTAGTTTGACAAATATCTTTGTCAATCAAAACATCATTTATAGAATTAAAATAAAATTTATTTTCTAACTAGAAAAATATTTCAAATAAATTCAGGAAGTGGGCTTACATATATAAACCTAGCAAACCCAAACTTTTAAACCCTTTAACACAAGTGCCCAAGCCCCTTCCAAGCCTCCAACCCGAAAGGTAACTAGGGTTCGGCCAAACCCTAGTAACCTTGTGGCCTCCACCCTTCAAGCCCTTTTTATCCACCTTTCTACATGAAATCCCATCAATTTTTAGGCCTTCTATTCCCCCTCTTTCCCCATAGCAACTCAAGGAACCCCGACGGGCAGTTTGGCAAGAAGCAAAGGCCAATGACTTGGCAAAATTCAACCGAAGAGGTGCTGAATTGACATAGCAGGTATGCCCATCTTGTAACAGCATTTTCTCCACTTCTAGACATAGAAACTTCATGAGACCAAAAATATTGGATTCCTCTATGTGTCTACTACCTTTATATAAAATCAAAATTCTTTCTAAATTTTTTGAGACACACATTTTACCAAAGTGTGTCCAGAATTGACACTGTTCAGAGCGGGACAGTTTTGAACTGTATAACTTCACTTTTTCCATTGATATCATATATGAAAATGATTGTATTTCTATTACCTACAATTCAATGAGTTTTTCATAATTTTCTGTTTTAATGCTTGAATCATTCGAACTTTTAAGGACAAAATTTTGCCGTAAAAAAAACTATCGACATTACCATCTTGTGAGTCCCAAATAATTTTGTGTACATCCAATGCTCCTTAATCGGTCTTCGACTCATGATCATGAATATTTGATAATTTAAATAATTTTTTATTATTTATTTTAGATTATTAAAGCTATTTTATTTATGGTTAAATAATTTCTAATATCGTTAATTTATCAATGGGGATATTAGTTTGATTATGAATTAATTTCAAAAAGAGTTTTTTATGCAATATTAAGTAGATAAAATATATTTACAGAATAATAAAAATTTATTTGTAATTAATTCTGAATATTTTATATATATATATCTATTTTGTGAAATTATATTAGTCCTAGAAGGAGTATTTCGACTGGTATGTATTATAGCTAGTTGTGACTAGTATATAGTTAGTTAAACCTATGTACTATATAAATATATATATATATATATATATATATATATATATATATATATATATAGAGAGAGAGAGAGAGAGAGAGAGAAAAAGAGAAAGAGAAAGAGAGAATAAGGGAGATGAGGTGCCATCCTATGGGTAGTGGCTATGTGTCAAGCCCCACGCTATCATCATACACCAAAAAGTGTGCAAGTACATGATGATAGCATGGGGTGTGACATATAGCCACCTCACTGTGAGATGGCACCTCACCTCCCTTATTCTCTCTCTCTCTCTCTCTCTCTCTCTCTCTCTCTCTCTATATATATATATATATATATATATATATATATATATATATATATATATAAAATATATATATATATATATATAGCATTAATAACCATACTAACTTTATTTTTTTATCACAATATATATAAAAATATATAAGAGAGAATCCAGAGAATGTCACGCTCTCCCCAGCTCATGGTCCGATCCCCCCTTCGTTGATGCCTCTCCGTCCGGCCTCGCCTAGGCCGGTGGCGTCCGCCCGATCTTCTCCTCCTCGCTCCCCCCGCATGGCGGGCTCCCTCCGGGCTCGGCTCGGCGACCCCCCGGACCTCATCGCGGTCCTCGGACCGCCCCGTCCTCCTCCCCTCCCCGCTCGCCAGGCCCTCGCCTAGTTTTGGCTCCCACCCCCCCCCCCGCCACTTCCCTCCAGGGCCCCCCCTCCGTGCCTGTCGCGGCATGGTCTCTCCCAGCACCGTGGGCTCCCCCTACCGCCCTTGTCGGAGCCCAAGGCGTCTCCGACCATCATCGGTGTATTGGCCGGGCTTCCACCATCCACCAACCACCACCACCCACACCACACTCCACCCCCTCGTCTCTGCCTCCCACCCACCGCAGGCCACTTTTTCTCTCCCCCGGCCCCCCTTCCGGACCTCCTCGGGTTCAGAGTTCGACGGGAATTTCCAAAATTCGCATTCGAATTTCAAAATTCCCGCCTTCCTTCCTAGAGGCATTATCTTGTTGCCTGGAGGCGCGCATCCATGCGCCCCCTTGCGCAGAGTTAACATCGTCTTATGTTTCGATTCAATAATTATAAGTACATTCTGGCCGAAAAGCTAGTGACCTTCATATAGTTAAGGGCGACGGGTTTGGAAGTACAAGGTATGCATATATCATGTATGGACGGATCCTAAATAGCGAGCACTTATAACATGACAGGAAAAATGGATAGGCGTATTCACCTTGCGTCGGTGCAAAGGCGAGTGCTCGATATTGCTAAGTTGTGCCACGAATCAAACACGAGATTGCTTGCATGTTTACTTATGCGAATTGAATAACATGCTTGCCATGCTTTACAGTCTTCGAATATGTCACGAACTCATCCTAAGGAGAACATAGAAAAAGAACTAAATTGTATGTTTGCATGAATTAATACAATACTAAATGTCAGTTTGTTAAGTGGGTTTTTGATAAGTACAGCAAGGACGAAAGTACTAATCCCCCACTAGTTTGCTAGCAGGTTCAGGGATTGGTCTGCTCGCGGCGGAGCTTCGCTTGAACGCGTTGAGGATTAGAATGCCAAAGCGTATTGAAGCATGCGATCGCATTGACGCTCGGACTCGCGACAGGATTGATGCGGCCGAGATATAGAAGGCATGATGTATGGAACGGTAAAATCCTTTATGGGCAAGAGAGAACCTGAGTGTTGTAGCCAATCTGGCAAATTTTGTTGGGCTATCGAAAGCCTTTGTAATCTGATTTCGAATATCAATAAAGTGAATCGTTTTCGTATACTCTGTTTTGCCTTTCATTGTTAACGTTCAACTCAAAGATAACCATTTGAGAACTTGTCATCTTGCCTTGTACGAGCGCAACTCGAGGCTCGTGCGGCATCACGCCCCAGCGAGAACGATGATTCAGGTGTTTCCGGGTCGGGGCGTGACAAATTGGACCGCTCAACTGCCGAGGGCGCATATACCCCTCTCCATCCCTTGGGCGCATACGAAGGCCCCCCATCCGCTCCCGCCTGCGCATCCGAGCCCTCTACCCTGGGCACATATGGCCCCCCGCACACCTTCGTGGACGCATATGCCAGTTTTGTCCTGCAGATCCGTCAGTGGGCGCATATGACAGCATGGGCACATATGTGCCTCCACCTCCGCTTTGGAGCGCTTCAGACTGCCCTCTTTTCTCTGCGCCTGCCTGCGCTTCTGAGCCCTCTGCCATGGGCGGATATGGTCCCCCGCACCCCTTTGCGGGCGCATCCACCGGTCTCATCCCTATAGACCCTTCAGTTTGCGCATATGGCAGTGCGGGCGCTCATGCGCCTCCGCTTCGGGGCACTTTCGCCCGCCCTCGTTCCTCTGCAGAAGTCGATTGGCCTCCCTTCCATCCTCTGCGAGAGCGCCAGCCGCCCAGCATGGTGGCTTCGTCTGGGCTGTCCCCTCTTCGGGAGCACTCTGCCTTTCTTCCTCTTCGTCGAGTGTCATCGGCGTTTCCTTCCCTGCAAGCGCTTTCATTCCAGGCCTCCCTGGTGGTTCCTCCATTCTGGCAGTTTGCTCCCCTGCCAGCTGCGGCCTTCCACCCCCACCCTCTTCGCTTTTGGATGCACGTGGTTCTTGTGCCTTGCTCAGCGCCGCTCCTCCCCCTCCTCGAGCGTGCCCTTCTGCGCCCCCAGTATGCTCCCTCCACCCCCCTTGACCGCTATCTCCCGGACGACCTCATCGCTCTCATCCCCAGCTTAGTCGCTGCCCCCCGGCCGGCCGTAGCTTCACCTCCTCCTTCTTCCCTCGTACGGCCAGCCCCATGTCTGGGCAGGGGACCACCCCCTTCGTCGACTGCTCTGATGGCGTCCTTCGTCGACAAGCTTTACCCTGACAGGGTATCCAAGCCGGGCCTCCTGTTTTCGGACGTCCCCCTTCCCAATGTTGTGTATTCGCCAGAATCTTTCTTGCTTACGGTGCCCTTCTCCGACCAGGAGCTGATGTCACGACCCGCACCTTAGAGTAAGGGCACGAGATGTGGGTACGTCCAGCCTACGCCGCAGTGTCGATGGTAGAACGCTATCCTAGGTCAACATACATCTAACAATATATATCTCTAAACAGTTTATACTCTCCGAATGGGGGTGACATAGCAGTAATAAACTCAATCACAACTAAGGAATAGATAGCACGATATGAAATAGAACTCATGGAAACAAATAGATGATAAAGTAGTCTAAGATAATCCCAGCAAATATTCAGAAGTACATGGTCTCAGATACTGAATGAAAGAATATATACAACTCAACAACGCAGAATAAAGTCTAGCTAAATATGTCTCAAGACTACATAAAAGAAGATAAGCCTAACTAATCTAGTCTAGGCAATCGGGGTGATGTCCTCAGCTAGAGCTGGGTCCTCCTGAGGATCCAGCTCGTAAGTGTCATCTAAGGTTGCCCCGTAGTAAGTATCCAGGCAGGCCTCCTCCTCGTCCTCTGTAATATTTCAACAGGTCCAGTCAGTACAGGAGCGAGTATAGTACATCTTAACAGTTCATAGCATATTAGAAAATATAATCATACAGTAAAGTAAGATACAGGTGCTGAAGAATACAGTATATAAACAGAGAGA
This sequence comes from Iris pallida, assembly GCA_029216955.1. Lineage (NCBI taxonomy): Eukaryota > Viridiplantae > Streptophyta > Magnoliopsida > Asparagales > Iridaceae > Iris > Iris pallida. Next base: position 5,976,315 of record JANAVB010010796.1, on the reverse strand, counting down.
GAGAACTGTAATAGAGATATCTACTATAAGTAAGGAACTAACAGTGGCTAGTGAGTCAGAGTACAGGATAGCACATGTGAACAGAACAGATTTGTACATGATCTACACTAAGGAGTTTCACATGATCTACACTACTATGGAATTGTTCACATGACTACTAGCACTCCCCCGTTTTCCCAATCAATACACAAGGATCTAAGCAGGTTATGTTATTATACATGATATCACATAGGGGCCCATGAAAGGGTGCACATGATAGTATACATGAGGGCTCTGTGAACATGAGAGTACATGATTCATAAGAGTGTACATGTATGGTGAAAGCACAGGAGTACATGATGAAAGTGAAACGCACATGACACAATATACCCGATGCTCCCGAGGGGGATAACATCGCATGAAGAGATCCATATAGTATCAATCTGTGATAATGTCGTGACAGCACAAGTAAAGTAATTTAATGCAGGAAATAATTCTAAGCAGGATATGAAATGATCAAAGAATGTACTCGCCTGGTATCTGAGTCTCCAATATGAAAGTATTGTCCGAGTAGTGGTGTCTGGCTCCTAATCAGAACAGCACAAGTCACAACAAGTCTAAAATGGTATAATGAAGTCCTACTATGCATTCTACATGATTCTAGGTCAATCTAGGCCAAAGTCAACTCTTGGTCAACTCTGGTCAACCCTAGAAGTCAAACTAGGTCAACTATAGTCAACTAGGTCTAACCAAGTCTAAATTAGGTAACCTAGTCTACACTAGACTACATTAGTCTATACTAGGTCACTATGGTCTAAACAAGGCTATACTAGCTAACTAGACCCATATCAAGTACACAACTATATCAAGCCAACATCCACTATCACACTCAATTTACCATAGGCTACATAGCCACAAATCATAATGCATTTAGGCTCTAACCGACCTACCTTAATACATACACAATATCTATATTCACTACAATATACATATACATTATATATATCATATATAGCCATAGGCTAATGTGTAACCCATACAACATTAGGCTAATACATATAAATATACACATATGCATAAGGGCTCATGTGTGTGGGATATATGGGTGTACGTGTGTGTGTGAATTAGTGAGTGAGGGAACAAATGTGAGACTGATAAACATGTGTGTGTGGATGTGAGACACAAACAGTGAACTGTGAGAAGAAGGTGGGGAAACCAATTCAATACTCCATGTTTTCAGCCCCAAAACTCACTCCAATTCAACAACTTATGTATTGTGAGACTTCACATAAAGCTCAGGTTATGAAGGGAACCCAAACTCAGTTATACACTTGGAAAGCATCAATATACCATATAGAAATCTCAGGTTTTCAGCCCATAAACAATATCCAGATTTGAATCCAACAACTCCAAAACAGCCCAAAGTTTGACATACACATAGAACACTTATAGGAGAAACAATCTAGGAACTAAAACTAATATGTTAATAGTATTAAATGGGTTCAAAATAGATGACAAGCTCATAGGAAAACCTGGAATTTCAAGGACTGACTACCCAGTTCAGTCCTATTCAAAAGCTATAATTCGAAGTCAATTTTCCACCAAACCACCCAAAAACTGAACCACAGTTGGAAAACATATAGGAGCACATGATTAGGGTCTGAAACCAACTAATTAACAGTGTTAAATGGTTTAAAACTGGTGACAAAGTTCAAGTTTTAAAACTGGAAAAATTAGGATATTGAACATCAAGTTTCAGAAATTGTGAATTGCCAATACCTATTGAAAAACATATTAAAATACAAATAAAGGGTTGGTAATTTAAATATACAATGCATACATGCCATATGAGGTGTTTGTGTCCAAACAAAAGGACACGAACGTGTCCAAATGACCTAGGACACGAATCAGTGCACACAGGCACTGTTTCAGTGTACTGTATCGTGCACGTGTGAACGCGTGTCATGCACACGACACAAGCCAAACTAGGCCTCGTGCTCGCAACCCTAGGTTCGCCCAGGGTCTAGCTAAGTGTCCAATACCCTATACCGTGTCCTAGAGTGTCGTGTCCAAAACTACAGAGCCGTATCAGTGCTCGATTTCACTTGCGCACTGCACAGGCATTTCCCCGTGCGTCGAGGATTTCTTCCTCGATATGCCTCGTGGGCCCACAAAACTTGACACGTGGCGTGTTAGTCACTTCCCCAAGAGGCGTGTCAAGTTTCGTGTCAAATCATTACGTGTCGTGTCCACTACAGCCCCCGAGTAGCAGGGGAGCACTGTAGCGCGCGCGCGGGTGTACGGCACGTGTCCACGCATCGATTTTGACACAAACCGACGCTAACACCACCACAGAAGAATAGAAATCAATAAGCAATAACAATATCTAAATTTCTATTCAAAAATATTGTACAAAAGCAATCGAAATGCCCTTTGAGGCATTTCGACAAACACCTAAGGATAACTCCTGATACGTGTCCAAACGGACACGAAACTGATGCAATCCGACACGAAACTAATGCAGACACTTAGGGGACTCCTAGGGCTTCCTAAATAAGTAAAGAAATCAAAAATACATGGAGAAATGAGGAAGTTACCTATACTTGAACTTTCAAAAAAAACCCCCTTTCAATAGCTCTTCTCCTTGATGTCCCAATCCCACAAAACAATGCCAAACTGAAATGAAACTTCGATAGCAGCAAGAGTGGGTGTATTCGAACCTAATGGAGGAGATTTGAATGAAAAAGGAAGAGGAATGGAATTCTAGGGATTAATTGAAATAGGAAACAAACCTTTCTTAAAATTTGAGCTTTCCTAAGAAAGAGGCAACCCTAGATTTTAGGAGAGTACTTATAGGGTGATGTTCCCAAAGTAGATAGGGTGGCCGGCCACTATGTCTAGGGATTAGGGTTTGGTAATTGCTTTGGGCTTTGGGCCAACCTACAAGGCTATGAGCTAAATGGTTTAATAAAGGTTCTAAATCATAAGCCATGACTTATGACTTTCTAATTCCTAATGCTAACTAGAGTCTAATGACCAAACCAAGGATTAGCTTAGACTAGACTAGAGTCATATAACCTAACCAAGTCCATACTAACTAGGGTTAGCTCCTAGGTTGGTCTACAAGGGTCAAAACTAGTCAAAGTCAACCTAGTCTAAATAATTCCAAAATAAACCCTAAAAATTCCCATAAATTCAAATAAATTTGAATAAATTTAAATTACCCCAAAAATTTCAAAAATACCCTCAAACTAAAAATGATAAACAGAATACCCTAATTATAAGGCTAGGCTCTAGGTCAACCAGTCTCCAAGGTTACACTATCAAAACACCAAAATCATAAGTCATGATTTAAAATAGTTTTAAATGATTCAAAATTATCATAAATCATATCATGATTTAAATATCATTATTAAAAGACTAAAATTACAAAAATTTCAAAATTACCCTCTTCTGAAAAATTGGGTGTTACAGCTGACCTCCCTGGCATCCTCCTTTCCCTACTCCTTCGTCCTCAAGTTTTCCACAGGCTTCCCTAAACTCTCCCGTGTACAGGAGGTCATCGCCAGTTGGCGGCTCACAGCCGTACACAGGGTGGCCCCTCTCGACCCGAGGCATATTCTGCTCCACCTCTCCTCCGATCAATACCACAGGTCAGTGTGGTCCAAAGGTACCAGTAGGGTGGATTCCCACCAGATGAAGATAATCAAGTGGTCAGCGAACTTTAATATTAAGGAAGACTCCGCGACGGTGGCCGCTTAGGTGACCCTTCCTAATCTTCCACTCATTTGCTTCGTTCCAGCAGCTCTTAAGCGTATAGCCAACTCTTTCGGGACATACGTGGCCACTACCACAGAAAACAGCAACCTGACCAAAGCCCACTACGCCAAGATATGTGTGGAACTCGATCTCACCTCTGAACTCCCTAACCATATCCTACTTGAACTTGGCAACCAGACTCTGTAAAACTCCTAAATTTTTACTATTTTTTTATTAAATTTGGTACTGAATTAAAATTTTGTATTGTACGTCGCGTAGTCGTATTGTACGTCGTACGCGAAAGTTCGTTTTTCGAATTTGCTCAACGAGTGCGAATATGTGCGAGCGTATATATTTTAGAAAAATATTTTCTATCTTTTTATAGTTTCAAAATAATATACATAATAATTATTTTGTTATCGTACCCAAGTTTCTAAATTATTATTTTATTTATAAAAAGTCTTCGTGAAAACAGTTATTAATAATAAATAATATTATTCCCGTATACATATATATTTCATAAAGATTTATTAAGTTTATATTGTAAATAATAATATATTTTCGAAATTAATTATTATAGTATTTTTGGAAAACATATTTTTAAATTATTGTGGCAATTTCAATTCTGATTTGATTTTATGGATCTATTTAAATAATTAAATTAATATCTATGTTTGAAAGATGAGTTATCTTATTTGATTTTAAAATAAAAGATGAATTTAAATTTGATTTGAATTGGATTTGGATTTGGATTTGATTGATTTTAAATTAGTAGCAAATTATCTACTTTGGGTTTTAAATAAATCCTAATCCTATCCAATTGGGAATTCCCACATCCTATAAATAGGTAGGTACTCATCCATAATTGTCCACAATTTATTCTTCCATAAATTTCTACCATCTACAAACGTGTCGTACATCGTGTCCGTGTTTCCATATCCATAATCTTATTCCATTATTTTATATTTACAATTCTTTCCCCACGGTGTCGACAACCCCGACACAGTATAATTCCCCAATCCAGACACGTCCCCAAACCTTTAACCTAATCCCCAATCCGCTATAGCTACATCGTGCTTCCTACGACCACCTCCCGGCCAAACCCTCCGATCACCCCAAACCAAAGTCTCGGCCATCCCTCGACTCAGCCCCGCCACCGTCATTATCACCATCACCATCATCATCGTCATCCCCAAAACTCCACTTCCCGTATCCACCGCCCACAGCAGCCCCTCCGGCAGCACCACCGTGTGTGCCACCCCCATCATCACACACAAAGGGAGAAAAGAAAATTTAGAAATCCTAATCCTAAACTCACCTCCGCCTCCTTCCGGCGATGCCGTCTCCGCGTGACATCCCTCCGTCCAGCGAACAGCCACCCCGGCACCGCCCTAGCCGACGAACTCCGTCACCTCGGCAAACCTCACCGCCGCTGCCCAAAATCGAACCACCTCCAGCGCCGCCTCGGGCGCTTTCCACCGGCGCCCATCCGTCGAGCCTCCGCCCGACTTCTCAGCCCCCTCCGGCGAGGACATATCCGTCTCCGCGCACGACGAGCGCTCAAACCCCGGCACCACCGCACGTGGGACCCACCCATCCGCGTGTCGGCCGGCGTCTCATCGAAACCCTCTCACCGCCGCAGTCCGACCGCGTCGTCGTCCTCGTCTCCGGTCGCCGCCCGCCGAATTCCTGTTTCCCGGTGAACGGCCCCGTGTCCTCCGCGCACATCCGTGCCGTCCGCTCCGATCTCCCCTCAACGAGTCACCCTCCGCCGGCCGGAAAGCCCCGTTCTGCCGCTTATCTCCTCTCCCTTCCCTCCGTCCAACTCCCCTCTCGAATCTCTCGCTCGCTCTCTCTCTCTTTTCCCCCCTTTTTTCCACTCTTATCTCTCTAAAACTCCCTCTTCTCTCTTTCTTTCCTTGTCACTGATTATTAATGCTTGGATTGTGTTCTCGAGGAACAACACTCGAAACCGAGTGTTATTGCCTAAAAATATATTATATTTATTATTATTATATGGTATATTATTTTCAAAATTTGTATTTGTAAACATACATTATATTATAGTGTTATCAGTAATTAGTATCATTACTTAGTTTTAATAATAGGCATACCAAATAATTTCAAGGATTTATTTTATAGCAAAAAAATAATTTATGGTATTTTGCGTGCAGGTAATTTAAAATTTGGGATTTGATTTCTAAATATATCAAGCCATTTTTTTCTCTCAAAATATATTTTATAAAGATATAGTTTTTGGACATAAAATAATTTATTAATATTTTCAAATAATTACTTTAAAAAATGTTTTCTTTTATGGAGTGTAGTTTTTTACCTAGAAGCATATTTTAAAACAAGAGTAATTTAGCGTCAAACGATTTTTGATATTTTAAGTATTTTTCTAAAAATATTTTGACTCATATAAAATCTACTTTTCGCATATTATAAATATTTTCTAAAATTAGTATAAGTATTGTTTACGCAAATTTCCTTTGATTATCATCCCGTTTGTGACTAATCCCCTATCTGCTCATCTCCTTGCTTAATACGTACTTCCTTGTGTCCACCCTAACTAATTTGACCCTTCTGAACCCAATGGAACTGTCCGTGCCATCAACAGAGGTCCCCTTGTATAGTTGTTACACCGAAGTTGTAGTTCATGCCACAGTGATCATTGTAGCACCCCCCAGGCGTACTATCAGACTAGACACCATGCCATTTGCTGTTTATTTATTTTAGCTCATATTTCATGCATTATTTATTTTTTTTATGTAAAATAAACTGTGATACATGGCATAACCTGTTAGAACTTACTGTTCATTTATATTTCCTGCTATGTATTATTTTTCTTACACATTAAACCAAGATTTAAGGGACCACCTTGTGTGTTGCATTCATTGGCCTTGACACGTTATAACGGAAAAGTTGTGTGTCGCATGTAGAACACGGACATGCGTGACTGGCTGGCCACCGGTGCGTATAAGCCGTACGATAGGAATAACCGCTAATAGAGGTTGCATGCTAGTTTGACTTAGCGGTTATAGTGGTTTTGTGTTGTGGATACAACACAATAGGCATTGGGCGGGGAGGACAATTCCTTAGCGTATGGGCTTCGATGCACTTTCCCTTGTGACCCGGATTCTTCGATGGAGTTACGGGGTTGTTGACCCATGATTACTGACGGCCACTGACGTTCTGCGGAACGTCATGCTCTTATTGATTGGGCCTCTAGTGCCCCAAGGGGGGACTACGCCGATCCTATTTATACAGGGCCCATGCATAGGAAGGATTGTTCTTAACTACATTTCACTTAGAATGGTTAGGCACCTTTATCCGTTAGGTACGAGTACTTTCGGTTTGAGTACTTGTATCTGACCGTGGCTTAGAACAATAACTTGTCGCAGATTAGTTTGTCACATCTTGTCCTTGTTTGGTTGTAGGTGTGGCTTACTACTTGATGAGAAGGTATTGAACCTTGTTAGGGTCCGGATACCATATTGGATTCATAGCATGGAAAGATACGTCACCGTAAATTAGTTTACCATCTCCTGTCCTTGTTTGGTTGGGGGGATGGTAAGCTCGTTCAATAGGTGTGTATTGGACCATGTTATAATTCAATTGACTTATTTATTTGAGCAATATTTATTCAACTTATATGGCATGATATTATGTGTCTTGTTATGTCCCTCTGAGGACCTGGTTATCTCGCCAGGTGTGTGCTATTGTCTTTCGCAGGTGTTCTAGCTCTAGCCGTGATCATGGCTATATCTTCGAGGATGATTGCGCTTGGATCGTCTTCGCTTCGCTCGCCAAATTCATTTCTTTACTCATGTATTTTTCCTTTACTTGTTGGTAGTGGATTTGTCTCCGTCCAATATATTGTATCAAGACAATTCATTATCATTATATGATATCTTTTATTCATTTATTTTGTGTGGATGAGATTAGTTATGGTTCTACTGTATTTTACAGCTTATGTATTCATACGAGGTTTTCCATATATTGGAGTGTACTTCGTATGTATACAGCTGGCATGTCTACGTTCCTAGTCCTATGTATTTTGGGAGTGGGACGTTACATGTTTTTGTGGTGGCCCATGCAGGTCAAGAAAAATTGTTTGGTTACTTTACCGTACCAAGCAAGCCTGCGAATAGGATTAGAAGTCTAGGATCTCATCCACATACTTGACCTCTTTCCTCGATTCTATATTCGAACTACCGTTCGACTCATCGATTGCATCTTGCTTGATTCCTTCTATCATAATTCCTATCTTTCCTTCGTGCTTACTAAAGATTGACCCTACTAGTTAAATGTCCCAAACACCCTTAGTTTAATTCTTTTAAGTTGGGTAGAATACCTTATGACCTAGCAAACCCTTTGTCCTTGTGACCTATATTAGTAAGTTTACCTAGATTCTATAATCTAACCCATCCAGACACCCAAAGACTTAGACAAGAAGACTATAGGATGACTGTATGAAGACCATCATATGACATGACTTATATCCTTTAGAAGTTCGAACCAACTTCTACTTTCTTCCAATCTTAGACTCCCGTGCCTATGTTTTACCACATTGACTAATGTTGCTACTATAATCTAGCTTTGCAAACTCATCCCTTTATCGAGTTTGTTCATGACTTATGCTATTGAGCGCGCTCACTAACATATTGTCTAATCAGAACCGGTGCATGATGGTCTGATCAACCAAGTACACTTTGGTTCGCTTTTATCTATTATTCTACGTGGATGGAACATAATTAAACTTGACCTTTAGAATCCCATCCACGACTGCCTTAAAAATTCTTTTTGAAATTTTTCGGTCGCCTTTGAACCACGTATTCGTATTCGATAAATTCACCTTTGGAACCCTTTCGCTTTCGTCTTCCTCCTATTTTAAAAGGACGAAATCCCTCGTGCCGAGTATCCCCTTTCGTTGCCCGATCACTTATGACCACTGTAATTAGCCATTACCAACCCGTGGCTATATCCTCATCCTAAAACTATTCGTCTTTTTCCTTGTTCCTAAACCTACCATCGTGACCTACTAAATGCTTGTTTATGTTAAAGCGTTATTTCTTTGCCTCGCCCGAAGACTTGTCATACCCCTTGTACCTTCTCACCCCCTACGAATTCTTAATTTCGAGGACGAAATTCTTTTAAGTTGGGTAGGATGTAAAACCCCTAAATTTTTACTATTTTTTTATTAAATTTGGTACTGAATTAAAATTTCGTATTGTACGTCGCGTAGTCGTATTGTACGTCGTACGCGAAAGCTCGTTTTTCGAATTTGCTCGACGAGTACAAATATGTGCAAGCGTACATATTTTAGAAAAATATTTTTTATCTTTTTATAGTTTCAAAATAATATACATAATAATTATTTTGTTATCGTACCCAAGTTTCCAAATTATTATTTTATTTATTATTTATAAAAAGTCTTCGTAAAAATAGTTATTAATAATAAATAATATTATTCCCGTATACATATATATTTCATAAAGATTTATTAAGTTTATATTGCAAATAATAATGTATTTTCAAAATTAATTATTATAGTATTTTTGGAAAACATATTTTTAAATTATTGTGGCAATTTAAATTCTGATTTGATTTTATGGATCTATTTAAATAATTAAATTAATATCTATGTTTGAAAGATAAGTTATCTTATTTAATTTTAAAATAAAAGATGAATTTAAATTTGATTTGAATTGGATTTGGATTTGGATTTGATTGATTTTAAATTAGTAGCAAATTATCTACTTTGGGTTTTAAATAAATCCTAATCCTATCCAATTGGAAATTTCTACATCCTATAAATAGGCAGGTACTCATCCATAATTCTCCACAATTTATTCTTCCACAAATTTCTTCCATCTACAAACGTGTCGTGCATCGTGTCCGTGTTTCCATATCCATAATCTTATTCCATTATTTTACATTTACAATTCTTTCCCCACGGTGTCGACAACCCCGACACAGCATAATTTCCCAATCCAGACACGTCCCCAAACCTCTAACCTAATACCCTAATCCCCAATCCGCCATGGCTTCATCGTGCTTCCCCCGACCACCCCCCGACCAAACCCTCCGGTCACCCCAAACCAAAGTCTCGACCATCCCTCGAGCCAGCCCCGCCACTGTCATTATCACCATCACCATCATCACCATCATCTCCAAAACTCCACTTACCGTCTCCACCGCCCACAGCAGCCCCTCCGGCAGCACCACCGTGTGCGCCACCCCCATCATCACACACAAAGGGAGAAAAGAAAATTTAGAAACCCTAATCCTAAACTCACCTCCGCCTCCTTCCGCCGATGCCGTCTCCGCGTGACATCCCTCCGTCCAGCCGAACAGCCACCCCGTCGCCGCCCCAGCCGACGAACTCCGTCACCTCGGCAAACCTCACCGCCGCCGCCCAAAATTGAACCACCCCCAGCGCCGCCTCGGGCGCCTTCTACCGGCGCCCATCCGTCGAGCCTCCGCCCGACTTCTCAGCCCCCTCCGGCGAGGACAAATCCACCTCCGCGCACGGTGAGCGCTCAAACCCCGGTGCCACCGCACGTGGGACCCGCCCATCTGCACGTCGGCCTGCGTCTCATCGAAACCCTCTCACCGTCGCAGTCCGACCGTGTCGCCGTCCTCGTCTCCGGTCGCCGCCGCCGAATTCCCGCTTCCCGGCGAACCGCCCCGTGTCCTTCGCGCACATCCACGCCGTCCGCTCCGATCTCCCCTCACCGAGTCCCCCTCCGCCGGTCGGAAAGCCCCGTTCCGCCGCTCATCTCCTCTCCCTTCCCTCCGTCCAAATCCCCTCTCGAATCTCTCGCTCTCTCTCTCTCTTTTCCCCTATTTTTCCCACTCTTCTCTCTCTAAAACTCCCTCTTCTCTCTTTGTTTCCTTGTCACTGATTATTAATGCTTGGATTATGTTCTCGAGGAACAACACTCAGAACCGAGTATTACTGCGTAAAAAAAAATATTATATTTATTATTATATGGTATATTATTTTCAAAAATGTATTTGTAAACATACATTGTATTATAGTGTTATCAATAATTAGTATCATTACTTAGTTTTAATAATAGGTATACCAAATAATTTCAAGGATTTATTTTATAGCAAAAAAATAATATATGGTGTTTTGCGTACAGGTAATTTAAAATTTGGGATTTGATTTCTAAATATATCAAGCAATTTTTTTCTCTCAAAATATAGTTTATAAAGATATAATTTTTGGACCTAAAATAATTTATTAATATTTTCAAATAATTACTTTAAAAAAATGTTTTCTTTTATGGAGTGCAGTTTTTTACCTAGAAGAATATTTTAAAACTAGAGTAATTTAGCGTCAAATGATTTTTGATATTTTAAGTATTTTTCTAAAAATATTTTGACTCATATAAAATCTTGTTTTCGTATATTATAAATATTTTCTAAAATTAGTATAAGTATTGTTTACGTAAATTTCCTTTGATTATCATCCCGTCTATGACTAATCCCCTATCTTCTAATCTCCTTGCTAAATACGTACTTCCTTGTGTCCACCCTAACTAATTTGACCCTTCTGAACCCAATGGAACTGTCCGTGCCATCAACAGAGGTCCCCTTGTATAGTTGTTACACCAAAGTCGCAGTTCATGCCACAGTGATCATTGCAGCACCCCAGGCGTACTACCAGGCAAGACACCTTGCCATTTGCTATTTATTTATTTTAGCTCATATTTCATGCATTATTTATTTTCTTTATGTAAAATAAACTGTGATACATGGCATAACCTGTTAGAACTTACTGTTCATTTATATTTTCTGCTATGTATTATTTTTCTTATACATTAAACCTAGATTTAAGGGACCACCTTATGTGTTACATTCATTAGCCTTGACACGTTGTAACACGAAGTTGTGTGTCGCATGTAGAACACGGATGTCACTCCCCGACCCAGAATCACCCGAATCATCATCCTCGTATGGGGCATGATGCCGCACGAGCCTAGAGTTGCGCTCGTGCAAGGCAAGATGACAAGTTCTCAAATGGTTATCTTTGATTTGAACGTTAACAACGAAAGGCAAAATAGAGTATATGAAAACGATTCACTTTATTGATATTCGAAATCAGATTACAAAGGCTTTCGATAGCTCAACAGAATTTGCCAGATTGGCTACAACACTCAGGTTCTCTCTTGCCCATAAAAGATTTTACCGTTCCATACATCATGCCTTCTATATCTCGGCCGCATCAATCATGTTGCATATCCGAGCGTCAATGCGATCGCATGCTTCAATACGCTTCGGCATTCCAAGCCTCAACGAGTTCAAGCGAAGCTCCGCCGCGAACAGACCAATCCCGGAACCTGCTAGCAAACTAGTTGGGGATTAGTACTTTCGTCCTCGCTGTACTGATCAAAAATCCACTTAACAAACCGACATTTAGTATTGTATTGATTCATGCAAACATACAATTTAGTTCTCTTTCTATGTTCTCCTTAGGATGAGTTCATGGCATATTCGAAGACTGTAAAGCATTGCAAGCATGTTATTCAATTCGCGTAAGTAAACAGACAAGCAATCTCGTGTTTGATTCGTGCCGCAACTTAGCAATATCGACGCACTCGCCCTTGCACCGATGCAAGGTGAATACGCCTATCCGTTTTCCCTGTCATGTTATAAGTGCCATCTATTCAGGATCCATCCATGCAGGATATATGCATACCTTGCACTTCCAAACCCATTGCCCTTAACTATATGAAGGTCACTAGCTTTCCAGGCTAGAATAGACTTATATTTATCGAATCGAAACATAAGACGATGTTAACTCTGTGCGGTTTCTAACCAACATCAGAGGCCATCGAAATAATCGCAGCAAGTTGCTTGTCACATTCACCAGACGGTTGCTACCCATCTAAATGAAGTTCACCAACAATACCGTAAACGAATCCCTCCTAGGCCGAACGGTCCCAGCGTCCTGGCGTGCTGCGTTCGAGGGAATACCCATGCACGGGCTTTTATATCTTTAAGTCCATTTGACCATGCAACACATCTTATTTTCATACAACCAAACAAGTTCACTTATCTCTATTTCAATTGGCACAACGCCCGAATGTCCTCAACGAACGCCCAAAGGCTGCGAACATTTCGAAGGCACCATGACGCATTATCATCTCGTATTTCTTCCGTTAACTTTCTATGTTCTTACATCTCATACTTCATGTCAATGTTTCAATGGCATCATGCCTCAACTCAATGCTCGTCAACCGAACGACCTGAAGGTCCTGAACACCTTTCGAGGCATTATGTCATATCCGACAGTTCTGCCACATTCATGCCACAACTGTATTCTTTCGCAACGAAGCCATCTTTTATTATCTCGTGCACGAAGGCACGTTTCGACCGTATTTTCGATGTTCTATGACTTAGCATTCAATGTCCGTGGCTTGCGCGCTAGGGCGCTCGCCTATTGTCTTTCAATGTTCTAGCCATTCTAACTCGTGCGCGAAGGCACGGTATGGTTCGTGCACTAAGGCACTCGCCGAGTACAGTTATCCCATGTTCTTGCGGCTTGCGCACCGAGGCGCTCGCCTTTGCGATATCAAATATTCTTTAGCGACTCGTATGTCTGTCATACGATTCATTTTAATTATTCTATCTAGTATTCGACACGCACTACGTTTATCTCTCTATCGAGCCACGCCGATGGCGTTAATAGGTTAACTCAGCATTCAATAATATGTGTTTTACTTAAGCATGACGGAGTAGGAAAGAGAGTTAATGTCCCCCCACCTTGAGTCGATCTGCCGTTGTCGTTTTGCCGAGCCGTTGCGGCTCGATTCATAACTTCGTTGCACGGGCAACTCTCCTGACTTAGCCATTCAAGCACTTCGTGCTTATTGAATTATACGTTCGATTTGGGCTTACCATGCCAACGTCTCAGTCCGTCGCAAGGCGACGATTTGCTTTCGCGGACCCCTTACTGAATAAGGTAAAAGATTGACCTCTAACATTTTAGCGTAAACGTATAGCCTGCACATGAAACCAACTAAAATCAATACTTGCATCGATTCGGACTTGCGCCTTGGTCGATTCGATTTCTTAGAATCTTCGAGCCGTCTCAATGCACTTATCCTCGAGGCAACGCGGCGCTTCGCATCGATTCACTCGATGCATTCTTTGGGACAAGATAACTCTTCGTATTGACTTAGTTCGATGCATTGCTCGGGACAACTTAACACTTTGTATCAATTTGCATCGATACATAATCGGGTCAACGCAACTCTTCGAGTCAACGACTCAGCATAATGCACCGTACGGAGCGGGGCATTACATAATATACCACTCAAAACAAGGTTCGTCCCGAACCGAAACCAATACTAAATTTCCAAGGGTTTCATTAGATCGTTCCACGATCTCGTCTCACTATCGTTTGGATCGTACAACTTAGTTTGGAATCATACACATATTTTAGGCGTCCCACCAATATATGCATTTCAGCCAAGCTCAGTTGTAAGATATCGGAACAACGCAATTACGTAACTCTTATTCTCGATAACTTGACATATCGTATTCTCGATCGGACTTGGCTCTATTATTTGTTCTCGCAATTCTAGCACACATGCATAATGATACATACGCGATCCTCCAACGAAAGTCAAGGCACACGATGCGATTCAAAAATCACATTTCTTTCTTTGTATGTTCCATCGGGACTATCAATTCTACGCGTCGCGTCAAACCGTCGTGCATCCGATTACAACAAGTCTCCGCAACGCCTGGCGTTTGACGTCACTATCCAACGATTTCTTATGCTTCACTTCGTATCCTATCTCGACATGATTCTCTTTTGTTGACTTGCAAAAACATCAGCATTCAGGACTACGTCCGCTAGGTGACTTACCGAGACACCGTGCTCAAATCCTTCTGACGTAAGTTTAAATTGACATTGCACAAAGGCCACAATCTATCTGACATGACAGTTTACATCGAGGCGACCGTGCTCAAGACAACGATCGCCTTTTACACGAAGGTCCTTACGATACGCCTTACATTCGATTCCTATCGAGTAGGAAATTCACTAGCCAAATTCCCAACTTATCTGTCTCGCAACATCGAATATAAGTTCAATTCATACAAGCTTAATTGCAAGGTGAATCCAAATCTAATGACATGACTCGTAAGTCATTCCCTTATCGTTCCCTCTCGTATATAGCACGATTCTCGCACTTGTCCATCCGAATCACTAAGTTCGTTGGTGAATTTCAAGTTCGATCGTCGACCAACATAACCATTCAAGTATTCATCCGACGAATACTCAAAATATAACTATATCATTCTCAATCGAAAGTTGTCCCAACAATTCTCGATCGTCTAGACTTATCGGCAACATGCACCGTGTTATATTGGTTATCGGTGCAATCTTATATGCGATATCGCATGGGTCATCTTACGGTCTGTAACATTCAATTTGATTTGGCGGTCAAGTCTTCTAGGGTCAGCTGCCCCGAAGCTACGCTCGATAATTGTGGATCATCACCGAAGGACAGTTTACTAAGAACCATGCTATATCTTATTTCGGAGCCAAATCACGTTCCGACATAACCATTTCTATGCGACTATCAAATCCATACATAACTATTTCTATCAGCGCAACTGATGCGCAACTATCCTCCGAGTAAAGTCATGTACTATCGTCGATGATTTCGCAATTTATGAAACATCTACTCGTATCGAGTTCGAGTCTATCTTATTTTGTGGTCGACACACGAGATGCTATACGCATCGAGCAATCGTCGATGACTTATAGTCTCGACCTGATCAATCATAAAAAAAAATTTACGATCAACCAGTTCGTTTCATTCTCGTATCGTTACTTACAAAATTTCATAGCGCGAGGTACACTCTATTTTGTATTCTCACGTCGTTTACATTTCCTTACGTATCGATCTCGATACGCCGTATCCATTTCGATAACGTAAGGGTCAACTTCGAATCTGTTTCAACGTCAACTTAACTTGCATTGCATATATCCAAGTTCGCAACAAACTTTTCCATACGCATCGACTCGTTCTTCGATTTGTCGCATCCCGCTAGTTCGATCGCGTAACTGAGTTACCGAATATCCAACATCAAACCCTCAAGTCATACGATCTTGCCCTCTAAGTTTCGCGTGTTTTCAGTCATACTCAAATGAGTTTCGCCGTAATATAACCAACTATTTCTTAGGCACGATTACTCACGTCAACCAACATTCTTCACCGAAGTCGCACATCGTGTGATTCGATTGCAATTCACATCGCCCAACATTTCTATCGAAATGGCAAGTCGTACGATTCGATTCGCCTAGCCGAACATTTCTATCAAGATCGCAAGTCGTACGATTCGATTCATCTCGCCCAACATTTCAATCGGGATCGCGAGTCGTGCGATTCGATTATAATTTGTATCGTCCAACATTTTCATCGAGCTCGCAAGTCGTGCGGTTCAATTTCAACGTTTCGAGTTTCCTATCCCGTCGATACAACTATTGCCTCGAGGCATAATCGTTTCGCTAGTTCCAGTCATTCGACCGACACATAAATTTTCAATCGACGTATCATTCAATGATACAAGCCCCGCCTTATCGTTCTAACCGAACATCGAAGAACACTTGCATCAACATGTCGTTATACAAATTCTCAATCGAGTCTCGGTGCTATCTCGTCCGTTGCGGACAAACCTTCCGTAATTCCCACAAAACGTCGATGTAATTCATCGCACAAGTGGTATCACATATACCACCCGGAATCAAGCCATTCATTGCATCGGTGATATGCCATATACCACCCAAAAATCATGTTACTTCCGTCGCAACGTACTCTTTACGAACCAACGATCTCTTTCGACTCACGATTTTTGTAGTGATCGTGCTTGATCACAACCGTAACTCTGATTAATCAAAATCTGACGCAACTCGGCCAATGCATTCATTTGCCAACGCATTCTCGGTGCGTAATCGAACCGATTTCGTTTCTCGATTTATAACTTTTGTTTTCTTCCGTTGCATCTCGTGCAACAATTTATTCTCGATATCCGTTGCACTTTGTGCAGCGATTACTTTGATACGTGTTGCACCACGTGTAATAATTTTTACTTTCAATACGCATTGTACATCGTGCAACGATTTATTTTCGATATTTATCGCACCTCGTGCAACGTTTTATTTCCGACATTCAAAGTCAATGCACAAATCCATTCAACACATTCGATATTGACTTCTCGCTTTTCATCGCAACGTATATTCAAAATCGATATGTAAATCCGTTCGACACATTCAATATCAACTTTCATTTTCTTTTCAACGCATCATTTACAATCAATGCGTGGCAATTGCTGCAGCAACATTCCACGACTTTTATTGTATCGATGCAACCAACATTTCTCGTATCGTTCGTTGCAAACAACGAATATCTTAAATTACAATTCACGACGTGTTGCTTCTGTAGCAACAAATCCTTGAATTCATATCTTGCAACGTGTTGTACTTGCAGCAACAAACCTTTCCCGACTTTTCCAGTAACACCATGTAATTTCCAAAGCAACACGCGGCAAAATTACATGATTTGTATTAGACTTATTGTATGGAACATCCAGTGCGGCATCGAGTAGAGTCAAGAGTGATTTCGATTGGTGGTGGACAACTCTTTGGAATAGAATGAAGCAAGCGTCCAGAGGAAATTGAGCCTGGTGCTCTGATACCAATTTGTCACGCCCCAACCCAGAATCACATGAATCATCGTCCTCGCATGGGGCGCGATGCCACACGAGCCTGGAGTTGCGCTCGTGCAAGACAAGATGACAAGTTCTCAAATGGTTATCTTTGAGTTGAACGTTAACAACGAAAGGCAAAATAGAGTATATGAAAATGATTCACTTTATTGATATTCGAAATCAGATTACAAAGGCTTTCGATAGCCCAACGAAATTTGCCAGATTGGCTACAACACTCAGTTTCTCTCTTGTCCACAAAGGATTTCACCATTCCATATGTCATGTCTTCTATATCTCGGCTGCATCAATCCTGTTGCATATCCGAGCGTCAATACGATCGCACGCTTCAATATGCTTTGGCATTCCAAGCCTCAACGCATTCAAGCGAAGCTCCGTCGTGAGCAGACCAATCCCGGAACCTGCTAGCAAACTAGTGGGGATTAGTACTTTCTTCCTCGCTGTACTGATCAAAAACCCACTTAACAAACCGACATTTAGTATTGTATTGATTCATGCAAACATACAATTTAGTTCTCTTTCTATGTTCTTCTTAGGATGAGTTCATGGCATATTCGAAGACTGTAAAGCATGGCAAGCGTGTTATTCAATTTGCGTAAGTAAACAGGCAAGCAATCTCGTGTTTGATTCGTGGCGCAACTTAGCAATATCGACGCACTCGCCCTTGCACCGACGCAAGGTGAATACGCCTATCCGTTTTCCCTGTCATGTTATAAGTGTCATCTATTCAGGATCCATCCATGCAGGATATATGCATACCTTGCACTTCCAAACCCATCGCCCTTAACTATATGAAGGTCACTAGCTTTCCCGGCTAGAATGGACTTATATTTATCGAATCAAAACATAAGACGATGTTAACTCTGTGCGGTTGCTAACCAACATCAGAGGCCATCGAAATAATCGCAGCAAGTGGCTTATCACATTCACCAGACGGTCGCTGCCCATCTAAATAAAGTGCACCAACAATACCGTAAACGAATCCCTCCTAGGCCGAACGGTCCCAGCGCCCTGGCGTGCCGCGTTCGAGGGAATACCCATGCACGGGCTTTTATATCTTTAAGTCCATTTGACCATGCAACGCATCTTATTTTCATACAACCAAACATGTTCACTTATCTCTATTTCAATTGGCACAACGCTCGAATGTCCTCAACGAACGCCCGAAGGCTGCGAACATTTCGAAGGCACCATGCAGCATTATCATCTCGTATTTCTTCTGTTAACTTTCTATGTTCTTACGTTTCATACTTCGTTTCAATGTTTCAATGGCATCATGCCTCAACTCAATGCTCGTCAACCGAACGACCCGAAGGTCCTGAACACCTTTCGAGGCAATATGTCATATCCGACAGTTTCGCCACATTCATGCCACAACTGTATTCTTTCGCAACGAAGCCATCTTTTGTTATCTCGTGCATGAAGGCACGTTTCGACCGTATTTTCGATGTTCTATGACTTAGCATTCAATGTCCGTGGCTTGCGCGCTAGGGCGCTCGCCTATTGTCTTTCAATGTTCTAGCCGTTCTAACTCGTGCACGAAGGCACGGTATGGTTCATGCACTAAGGCACTCGCCGAGTACAGTTATCCCATGTTCTTGCGGCTTGCGCACCGAGGTGCACGCCTTTGCGATATCAAATGTTCCATAGCGACTCGTACGTCTGTCGTTGATGATTTTGCAATTTATAAAACATCTACTCGTATCGAGTTCGATTCTATCTTATTTCGTGGTCGACACACGAGATGCTATACACATCAAGCAATCGTCGATGACTTATAGTCTCGCCCTGATCAATCATAAAAAAAAAATTACGATCAACCAGTTCATTTCATTCTCGTATCGTTACTTACAAAATTTCGTAGCGCAAGGTACACTCTATTTTGTATTCTCACGTCGTTTACATTTCCTTACGTATCGATCTCGATACGCCGTATCTATTTCGATAACGTAAGGGTCAACTTCAAATCCGTTTCAACGTCAACTTAACTCGCATCGCATACATCCAAGTTCGCAACAAACTTTTCCATACGCATCGACTCGTTCTCCGATTTTTTGCATTCCGCTAGTTCGATCGCGTAACAGAGTTATCGATTATCCAACATCGAACCCTCAAGTCATACGATCTCGCCCTCTAAGTTTTGCGTGGTTTCAGTCATACTCAAATGAGTTTCGCTGTAACGTAACCAACTATTTCTTAGGCACGATTACTCACGGTAACCAACTTTCTTCACCGAAGTCGCACATCGTGCGATTCGATTGTAATTCACATCGTCCAACATTTCTATCGAAATTGCAAGTCGTGCGATTCGATTCGCCTAGCCGAACATTTCTATCGAGATCGCAGGTTGTGCGATTCGATTCGTCTCGCCCAATATTTCAATCGGGATCGCAAGTCGTGCGATTCGATTATAATTTGTATCGTCCAACATTTTCATCGAGCTCGCAAGTCGTGCGGTTTGATTTCAACGTTTCGAGTTTCCTATTCCGTCGATACAATTATTGCCTCGAGGCATAATCGTTTAGCTAGTTCTAGTCATTCGATCGACACATAAATTTTCAATCGACGTATCATTCAATGATACAAGCCCCGTCTTATCGTTCTAACCGAACATCGAAGAACACTTGCATCAACATACCGTTATACAAATTCTCAATCGAGTCTCGGTGCTATCTCGTCTGTTGCGGACAAACCTTCCGCAATTCTCACAAAACGTCGATGCAATTCATCGCACAAGTGGTGTCATATATACCACTCGGAATCGAGCCATTCATTGCATCGGTGGTATGCCATATACCACCCAGAAATCAAGTTACTTCCGTCGCAATGTACTCTTTACGAACCAACGACCTCTTCCGACTCACGATTTCTGCAGTGATCGTGCTTGATCACAACAGTAACTCTGATTAATCAAAATCCGACGCAACTCGGCCAATGCATTCATTTGCCAACGTATGCTCGATGCGCAACCGAACCGATTTCGTTTCTCGATTTATAACTTTTGTTTTCTTCCGTTGTATCTCGTGCAATAATTTATTCTCGATATCCGTTGCATTTCGTGCAGCGATTACTTTGATACGCGTTGCACCACGTGCAATAATTTTTACTTTCAATATGCATTGCACATCGTGCAACGATTTATTTTCGATATTTACCGCACCTTGTACAACATTTTATTTCCGACATTATAAGTCAATGCTCAAATCCATTCAACACATTCGATATTGACTTATCGCTTTTTATTGCAACGCACATTCAAAATCGATATGTGAATCCGTTCGACACATTCAATATCAAGTTTTATTTTCTTTTCAACACATCATTTACAATCAACACGTGGCAATTGCTGCAGTAACATTCCACGGCTTTTATTGTATCGATGCAACCAACATTTCTCGTATCGTTTGTTACAAACAACGAATATCTCAAATTACAATTCATGACGTGTTACATCTGTAGCAATAAATCCTTGAATTCACATCTCGCAACGTGTTGCACTTGCAGCAACAAACCTTTCCCGACTTTTCCAGCAACACCATGTAATTTCCAAAACAACATGCGGCGAAATTACATGATTTGTATTAGACTTATTGTATGGAACATCCAGTACGGCATCGAGGAGAGTCAAGAGTGATTTTGATTGGTGGTGGGCAACTCTTTGGAATGGAATGAAGCAAGCGTCCAGAGGAAATTGAGCCTGAAGCTCTGATACCAATTTGTCACGCCCCGACCCGGAATCACTCGAATCATCGTCCTCGCATGGGACGTGATGCCGCACGAGCCTGAAGTTGCGCTCGTGCAAGGCAAGATGACAAGTTCTCAAATGGTTATCTTTGAGTTGAACGTTAACAACAAAAGGCAAAATAGAGTATATGAAAATGATTCACTTTATTGATATTCGAAATCAGATTACAAAGGCTTTCGATAGCCCAACAGAATTTGCCAGATTGGCTACAACACTCAGGTTCTCTTTTGCCCACAAAGGATTTCATCGTTCCATACATCATGCCTTCTATATCTCGGCCGTATCAATCTTGTTGCATATCCGAGCGTCAATACGATCGCACGCTTCAATACGCTTCGGCATTCCAAGCCTCAACGCGTTCAAGCGAAGCTCCGCCGCGAGCAAACCAATCCTGGAACCTGCTAGCAAACTAGTGGGGGATTAGTACTTTCGTCCTCACTATACTGATCAAAAACCCACTTAACAAACCGACATTTAGTATTGTATTGATTCATGCAAACATACAATTTAGTTCTTTTTCTATGTTCTCCTTAGGATGAGTTCATGGTATATTCGAAGACTGTAAATCATGGCAAGCATGTTATTCAATTCGCGTAAGTAAACAGGCAAGCAATCTCGTGTTTGATTCGTGGCGCAACTTAGCAATATCGACGCACTCGTCCTTGCACCGACGCAAAGTGAATTTGCCTATCTGTTTTCCCTGTCATGTTATAAGTGCCATCTATTCAGGATCCATCCATTCAGGATATATGAATACCTTGCACTTCCAAATCCATCGCCCTTAGCTATATGAAGGTCACTAGCTTTCCGGGCTAGAATGGACTTATATTTATCGAATTAAGACGATGTTAACTCTGTGCGGTTGCTAACCAACATCAGAGGCCATCGAAATAATCGCAGGAAGTGGCTTATCACATTCACCAAACGGTCGCTACCCATCTAAATAAAGTGCACCAACAATACCGTAAACGAATCCCTCCTAGGCCGAACGGTCCCAGTACCCTGGCGCGCCACGTTCGAGGGAATACCCATGCACGGGCTTTTATATCTATAAGTCCATTTGACCATGCAACGCGTCTTATTTTCATACAACCAAACAAGTTCGCTTATCTCTATTTCAATTAGCACAACGCTCGAATGTCCTCAACGAACGCCCGAAGGCAGCAAACATTTCGAAGGCACCATGTCGCATTATCATCTCGTATTTCTTCCGTTAACTTTCTATGTTCTTACGTCTCATACTTCGTTTTAATGTTTCAATGGCATCATGCCTCAACTCAATGCTCGTCAACCGAATGACTCGAAGGTCCCGAACACCTTTCGAGGCATTATGTCATATCCGACAGTTCTGCCACATTCATGCCACAACTGTATTCTTTCGCAATGAAGCCATCTTTTATTATCTCGTACACGAAGGCACGTTTCGACCGTATTTCCGATGTTATATGACTTAGCATTCAATGTCCATGGCTTGCGCGCTAGGGCGCTCGCCTATTGTCTTTCAATGTTCTAGCCGTTTTAACTCGTGCACGAAGGCACGGTATGGTTCGTGCACTAAGGCACTCGTCGAGTACAGTTATCCCATGTTCTTGTGGCTTGCGCACCGAGGCGCTCGCCTTTGCGATATCAAATGTTCCATAGCGACTTGTACGTCTGTTGTACGGTTCATTTCAATTGTTCTATCCAGTGTTCGACACACACTACGTTTATCTCTCTATCGAGCCATGCCGGTGGCGTTGATAGGTTAACTCAGCATTCAATGATATGTGTTTTACTTAAGCATGACGGAGTAGGAAAGAGAGTTAATGTCCCTCCAACTTGAGTCGATCTGCCGTTGTTATTTCGTCGAGCCGTTGCGGCTCGATTTCATAACTTTGTTGCACGGGCAACTCTCCTGACTTAGCCATTTGAGCACTTCGTGCTTATTGAATTATACGTTCGATTTGGGCTTACCGTGCCAACGCCTCAGTCCGTCGCAAGGCGACGATTTGCTTTCGCAGACCCCTTACTGAATAAGATAAAAGATCGATCTCTAACATTTCAGCGTAAACATATAGCCTGCACATGAAACCAACTAAAATTAATACTTGTATCCATTCGAACTTGCGCCTTGGTCGATTCGATTTTTTAGAATCTTCGAGCCGTCTCAACGCACTTATCCTTCGAGGCAACGCGGCGCATCGTATCATTTCACTCGATGCATTCTTTGGGACAAGGCAACTCTTCGTATTGACTTAGTTCGATGCATTGCTCGGGACAACTTAACACTTTGTATCGATTCGCATCGATACATAATCGGGTCAACGCAAATCTTCGAGTCAACGACTCAGCATAATGTACCGTACGGAGCGGGGCATTACAACGGACATGCGTGACTGGCTAACCACCGGTGCATATAAGCCGTGCGATAGGAATAACCGCTAATAGAGGTTGCATGCTAGTTTGACTTAGCGGTTATAGTGGTTTTTTGTTATGGATACAACACAATAGGCATTGGGCGGGGAGGACAATTCCTTAGCGTATGGGCTTCGATGCACTTTCCCTTGTGACCCGGATTCTCCGCTGGAGATACGGGGTTGTTGACCCATGATTACTGACGGCCACTGACGTTCTGTGGAACGTCATGCTCTTATTGATTGGTCCTATAGTGCCCCAAGGGGGGACTACGCCGATCCTATTTAGCCAGGGCCCATGCGTAGGAAGGATTGTTCTTAACTACATTTCACTTAGAATGGTTAGGCACCTTTATCCGTTAGGTACGAGTACTTTCGGTTTGAGTACTTGTATCTGACCGTGGCTTGGAACAATAACTTGTCGCGGATTAGTTCGTCACATCTTGTCCTTGTTTGGTTGTAGGTGTGGCTTACTACTTCGATGAGAAGGTATTGAACCTTGTTGGGGTCCGGATACCATATTGGATTCATAGCATGGAAAGATACGTCACCGTGAATTAGTTTACCATATCCTGTCCTTGTTTGGTTGGGGGGATGGTAAGCTCATTCAATAGGTGTGTATTGGACCATGTTATAATTCAATTGACTTATTTATTTGAGCAATATTTATTCATCTTATATGGCATGATATTATGTGTCTTGTTACGTCCCTCTGAGAACCTGGTTATCTCGCCAGGTGTGTGCTATTGTCTTTCGCAGGTGTTCTAGCTCTAGCCGTGATCATCGCTATATCTTCGAAGATGATTGCGCTTGGATCGTCTTCGATTCGCTCGCCAAATTCATTTCTTTACTCATGTATTTTTTCTTTACTTGTTGGTAGTAGATTTGTCTCCGCCCAACATATTGTATCAAGACAATTCATTATCATTACATGATATCTTTTATTCATTTATTTTGTGTGGATGAGATTAGTTATGGTTCTACTGCATTTTACAGCTTATGTATTCATACGAGGTTTCCATATATTGGAGTGTACTTCGTATGTATACAGCTGGCATGTCTACGTTCCTAGTCCTATGTATTTTGGGACTGGGGCGTTACAGACTCACACCCAGCAAATCATCTATGACAATCACATAATGTTTTGCTCATACTGCCATCTGCGCGACCACCTCTCAAAGCATTGCTTCCGTCTCCATCCTGAGCTTAAGAAGAAACCTACGCGAAAAGAATCCCACCCCAAAGGGGACAAGCATCATGAGATCGCCCAACCCCCATTGCTCTCTCTATCGAACTCCCACATCAGGTTCAAATCCAGTGAAGGTAAATCTGGCAAAAGCGCCTACCCGGACAAGGAGGTTATCCTTCCCCCACCCACCAAATCTCCTCATTTCCAATCAGTTCAACGCCCTTGATTCAGAAGCGATCGCCCACGACCAGGAGAGTCCCACAGACTTGGTCGTGATCCCCAGGCTGGCCTCCGAGGACACCAGTGGCACCCTATCGGAGGACGCAGGAGAGACCCTCCTAGAACTTCCTAACGCCCCGGACCGCCTCACCTCCCACGGGGCAGCCGTCAGAGACGCCCTTACTATTCTAGGGCCTCAGCAGGCCCGTAGAGGACTTCAGGTCCTTACCGCAGGCTTCCCGCTCTAGTTGGAAGGTGACCAGATTGGCATCTCCGACGACACCATCATCATCCCCACGGAGGAACCCGATCTTGACTCCACTGGAGAATCCGTAGAACACCACAAAGACACCCTCCTCGTCCCGTCGGAGGAACCCAACCTCGACTCCGTCGGAGTATCTGTAGAACACCACGAAGACACCCTTCCCAACCCGCTTGAGGACTCCATCATCGGCACACCCATCTCAAGTATGGGAGAGGCTTCCACCACTACCAGAAAATATGATAAAAAGGGGGCCGCTAAATCCCCGACCATGCATACCAGGTCCGTAACCAAGCGGTCCAACCAACCCCCCCAAGCCTAATTAATGTTGAACATTCTCTCCTCGAATGTCCGTGGTCTAGCGAACAAACCTACTATGAGGAGAATCACCAGCCTTAAGAAGACTCACAAGATCGACATCTTGATCATCCTTGAACCCAAAATACCCTACAAAAAACTCAAATCCATTCAACTACAGTTAGGCTTTCAGTCGGCCATTGTTGGCAGACATGACATTTGGATCCTCTACTCGAAGGAAGTCAAGATCGGAGTCATCCAGGACTCCAGGCAAGCCCTATATTGCTGGATGGAGCACCCTATGATCCCCAAGCGCGCTATCCTTTCTGCGGTCCATGGTAGCTGCGACATCGCTGATTGCAAACTCGTCTGGAATGACCTCATGCTCATCCACCATCACCACCATAACCTCCCGTGGCTTTGCATAGGGGACTTCAACACAATCACTTGCAGAGAAGAGAAGACTGGCGGCCGCCCCCCCACCACTTTGGCCATGCAAGATTTCAACAACTTCATATTCAACTCCCACCTCTTCCCTCTTCCGTTCACCGGCAACGCCTTCACCTCGTGCAACATACAGGAAGGTGACCGACGACAATACTCCCACCTTGAAAGAGCTCTAATAAATGCCCACTGGCATGGCATGGGGACGACTTCTAAGATTTTCTACCTTAACACTACCGAATCCGACCACGCCCTCCTGCTAGTTGGAATAACTAGCACATCCAGCCAGTCCACCAAGAGTTTCCGATTCCTTGACTTCTGGAGCAAGCACCCATAATTCTTGGGCGTTGTCATGGAAGCATGGAACAGTGTGGACTCCCCCGAGCCTCTCACCTGGATTGCCAACAAGCTCAAGGCCACGAGGAAAGCCCTCGCGGTCTGGAGCAAGCAAGCTTATGGGGATATTTTTCAAGCCATTCGTAAGGCTGAGGATGACGTGACTCGTATCAAAATCAGGCACATGATTGACTATTTGTCTGCCACCAGGAACGCCCTTAACCTAACCAAAGCTATCCTCAAATTCAGGCTGAAAGTTGAGACCGACTTTTGGAAGCAGAAAGCGAGGCTTAAATGGGACAGCGAGGGGGACAAAAACTCGAGCTACTTCCACGCCTGCGTCAATGGTCGCAGACGAAAACTCACTCTCCACCAGATTTCTGACGATAACGGGACCAGCATCAGCGATCAAATGGGTATCCAAGTAGCAGCTGCGGAGTTCTACTCCTGGCTATTCTCAAAGGAAGTGGTCCTCCATGACAACACCTTCCAGGAAGAGGTCCTCCACCTTATTAGCGACACAGACAACATCCAGTTAGAACAGCCTCCCTGCGAGCAAGTGATCAAAGAAGCCGTCTGGGCCCTTGACGAACATAGTGCGCCCGGACCAGACAGGTTTTCATGGGGTTTTTCGTACATATTGGACATCATTAAGGAGGACATCCACAATGCGGTCTCTGCTTTCCTCCAGGCTCTACTTACCCCAGAGCCATCTCGAGCACCAATCAGATCCTCATCCCGAAGAAAGACAACCCGAAGAGATTCTGTAATTTTTGCTCCATCAGTCATTGTACCTTCACAAACAAGATCATATCCAAGATCATCGCCTCCCGCATGGCCAACCTTCTATCTAAGATCATCTCGAAGGAGCAGAGCGACTTTATCCAGGGAAGAAACATCCAAGATAACATCATGTTGGCCCAGGAGTTAATTACCAGCATGAAGTTCCCAGCAAGAGGGGGCAACATAGCCATCAAATTAGACATGGAGAAAGCTTACGACAGACTGGATTGGCAATTCATGATCTGGGTCTTCAGAGCCTTCGGATTCTCCGAAACCTGGACCAACATCGTGTGGAGATCGATCAGCAACTCGTGGTTCTCCACGATTATCAACGGTTAGGCGGATGGCTTCTTCAAATCCACTTGCGGGGTTAGGCAAGGAGATCCCTTATCTTCTACCATTTTCATCATTACGGCGGACGCTTTGAGCAGAACCTTAATAAGATGGTCAGCACCCCCAACTTCCAGTACTATCATACCGCCAGCGGTTGCCCGATCATCACCCACGTGGCATTCACTGACGATATCCTCATCTTCTCATCCGGGGATGCCGGGTCGATGGAAGTTGTCCATAACACACTTCAGAGATACGCCAGATGCTCGGGTCAGAAGGTCAACCCGGACAAAAGTGTTGTCTACACCCATCACAAAATCAGAAGAGAGCACGCGACTAGCCTATCCAACACCTCCTCCTTCCCCATCAAGCATCCCCCTTTCAACTACCTTGGATGCCCCCTCATGTACGATAAATCCAACACCGGCATTTTTGAGAACCTGATCAATCGCATAAGGAAAAACTCGAAGGTTGGCATAACGCTACCCTATCCCAGGAGGCAAGATCATCCTTATCAATCATGTCCTTACATCCATTCCTATCTATACCCTGGCAGCATGTTCCCCACCCGAAAAAGTGCTCTCCTCGATCGAAAGCATCTTTAGCAACTTCCTCTGGGGGCACAACGGCGGCAATGACAAGCACCATTGGGAAAGTTGGGATACCATGGCTCATCCTATAGGGGAGGGGGCATGGGATTCACCAAACTCTTCCATATCATTAACGCCTTTTCGATGAAACTGTGGTGGAAGCTCCGTACGAGTCAGAACTTATGGACCAGTTTTATGAAGGCCAGATACTTCAAGCACATCCACCCGACGATGGCCATCTCGAACAGCATATCCTCCGCGGCTTGGCGGCACATTCTCATCGGTCGGTCTCTTTCTGAGCCCACGATTCTCCTTCAGGTGGGCAACGACGATTCCTCGCCATTCCTGGAACGATGGGTTGGTGACACCTTGCTTTCCAACATCTCCGCTGCCCCTTGGAACAACACTATCAAGGACCTGTAGGACCCCACAGACAACAACTGGAACTGGAACCAGGTCCGGGTCTGGGTCGGACCAGAGGCGGTCGACAGCATCCTTCGTAGCGGATTAACGATTGGTTCGGATGCGGACAAGCTACAGTGGAAGCCCGCAGCCTCCGGATCATTCTCGGTTCGATCGGCCAGAAAGGTGATCCTAGGTAATGCCACGCCCTCTACAACCGTCGCAGCCTTCTGGCAGACTTGCATCCCCAAGAAGTGGTCCTTCCTCATGTGGAGAGCCCTGTGCAATATCCTATCCACGAATGACACTCTCAATACTATCGGATTCAGCCTTGCGTCAGTATGCACATGCTGCTCCAAGCGCCATCGAAAACCGTCGACCACATCCTCTGTCAGGGGGACCTACATGTCAAGGTTTGAAGAGATCTTTCCCACCGCTGCAGAATGACTCAAGGGGGCAACAACTTCCTCGAACTAGTTGCGGCCTGGACATCCGCGTCCCAAGGCCACCAGATCGTAGCTGCGGCTGCGATATGGGTTATCTGGAAAAACTGCAACAAGACAAGATATAAAGGCTACCAGTACTCCGCAGACCAGCTAATTTGGGAGACCATTCGGCAGTGCCGCAAGCGGAGCTCTCTTTGTTCGCACGGCCAATCGGTCTTCTGGCACTCTCTCCAATCCCCGGCTTAGCCGTTTTGGTTCCCGTTTTCCCTTGTTTTTTGAGAGTATACGTGTATAGGCTTCGATATTTTGCGCATTCTAGTATACTTGTAAAGGTTTCGACTTTTAAGGCCTTATTGAATAAAATGGGTAGTTCTTAAATATATATATATATATATATATATATATATATATATATATATATATATATATATATATATATATATATTTAAAATATATATTTGCTTATATATATATATATATATATATATATATATATATATATATATCATAATAGAAATAATGTTAGTATGGTTATTAATGCTAGTTATATATATTTATAGGAGTTCGTGAGACCGAGACTGCAGAAATTGGAGTCGGATCCATAATCTACACTTTCGCGGCGATTCCAGGCGAGATACCTTACCATCTTGCACTCGTACTTGATTCATGATGTTTGTGTGTTTTGCTAGTATTTTATATTAGTAGAGTGCGTCCAAGTATGACCTGGGTGCCATCGATATGTCTATTGATGTTGGTGTGCGTGCGTGTGTGTGTTGACCATATGTGATAGTTGACATTCCCGATGTGTTGAAGTTATGCTTCATAACTTCCTTCACTTGTTGACACGTCTTATACATGACACAAGAGTGAGGATCATAGAGTTGGCATGAGCCTACGTAATCGACTTGCTACCAATACAGGCGGTTCGTGTGTCGGTTCATTTATGTATCTATAGAGACTTGCATAGAGATATGGATCGTCGAGCCATGGATGTGTGATACATGGACGAAAAAAAACTACTAGGACATATGAGCTAGCCCACAGCCTCATAGTTGTCCAGTTATGGGTTCATAGTTTCTCGGTTATGGGTGTGTCACTAGAGGATATATCCGACAACGGCCCTGTTTGTAAGACAGATACGGTCGGGTGGTATGGTAGTGATGCAAAGTATAGCTAGAGGATATATCCATTTAGTGGTCCTGACTACGCGTCGATACGATCTAGATGTATACTAGTTTATGCGAAAGCCTCTAGCGGATGCTATATTTTATTCCTACCCAATTATACGTTCCAGTATAGTTTTTGACTTGCATTACACCTAGATGGTTAGGTTCAGTTTGTGTTATAGCATGGGATAGTGTCTTGTCATAGAATGATAGGTCATTCATTGTCCTTGTTTGGTTATAGAGGTGATCTACTATTTCGATGATGGGATGTGAAACCATGTTATGACCCGAGCTATTATTTTTCCTTGTTATATTTCATTTACACTTCATTATGGTATTATTTTTATGTATCTTTCTAGTCTCCTGAGGACCTGGTGATCTCTCCATGTGATAGTTGGACTTCCATATGAAGTTATTGTGGTGTGTTCTGCAACTTATTATCATTTTTGCGTCCTTGTACTATTTATTTCTGTATTTGCTATCATAGCCTAGTTTTACTGGACCTCTATTATTCTTCGGGTCCATTTCAAACATATATGCTAATGGGCTGCAGACCATGACATATATCGTTTATTCTTGATTGTGTTCATTTATTGTGGATTGAGACATAGTTGAGATATAGATTAGATAGCATATGTTAGTTTAGTTTATAGCATACTACGATTAGGATAAGTCCATTAAGTTAGAAATACTTATTCTAGCCGTACAGTTGGCATGATCATGTCCTGGGTTCCTATATATTTTGGAACTAGGGCGTGACAAAAGGGATCTTCTTGTGTCAATGGTGGTACATACTTGATCTACTAACTAAGACATGTATGTTGGACTATAAGCCTATTGATACTCCTACTGAACAAAATCATAACTTATAAAAGTACCCAGTTCAGTTTCCCGTTGATCGAGCTCGTTATCAGAGGTTAGTTGGGCGCTTGATTTATTTATCTCATAATAGACCATATGTTTCATATTTCGTGAGTGTTGCAGTTATTTTATGCATACTCCTAATGAGAGCCATGTGGATGTTGTTGTGAGAATTTTGAGATATTTGAAGTCATCTTTAGGAAAAAAAAATGTATCTTCCAAGAACAACAATATTTTGGAGGTATGTGGTTTTACTGATGCAGACTGGACTGGTTGTATTACATATAGGATGTCAACATCTGGTTATTTTACCTTTGTTGGAGGTAATCTTGTGACATGGAAGAGTAAAAAGTAGAAGCTTGTGGCAAGGTCAAGTGCTGAGGCTGAGTACAGAGGCATGGCTCGTGGGGTTTGTAAGCTTTTGTCGTTGAGAAATCTTTTATGAGATTTGGGATTTAATCTTAAATGTGTAATAAAGTTGTATTATGACAATAATGCAACTATTGAGATATCACAAAATCCAGTGCAACATGATCACACTAAGCATATGGAGGTTGATCGTCATTTCATAAAAGAAAAGCTAGATATGATCGCTTATTAGATTTTCTTGTGTTCCTACTGAAGAGTAGCTGGCAGATGTTCTTATAAAATGTGTTTCTAAGAAAGCATTTTATGACTTATTGGACATGGTCGATGTTTACGCTCCAACTTATGGGAGGGGGTGGTATTAGTGTGAGTCATGGCAATATTTGTATATGGTAGGAATATATTATATTTAGTACTTTCCATATAAGAATATCATCATTTATGGTAGTACTTGTATATGGTAGGAATATATTGTATTTAGTACTTACCATATAATAATGCAATTATATATGGTAATACAAACTCTTTTATATAGCCTCCACTTTGAAAAGAATAAACATCCAAGAATTCTCTCTCAAATACTTCTCTAAGCTCTACATTTGACTTTTACAACCAAAGGGTCAATCCCAATATGTCCAAGGATCAAACAATCAAATATAATGGATCAAATTACAAGTATAATCACAAAGAATAGCTAAGTCATAATCCAATTCAATCTAAAGAGCCAAACCATCAAGTCTAAACCAAATCAAAGATTTATTCATCAATATATAATCTAAATAAACCAATAGATTACTGCTAGGGATGAACCAAATTTATCCTCAATAAAAACTAAAGCTAAGTTCGACAAAGCATAAATACGGACACTATATCTACTACTTGCATTAGTATAAAAGCAGTGTAGCACCTGACAGTAAGAACATCAATAGTAAGGCCCATCCCAATTTTTAGACTCTAGATTCAGAATGTTGGAGCCCCTTTTGTAGAAGAGTAAGATTCAATGAAATTCCTATGATGGTCCCTTCCCAACCACACCAGTTATAGTCTGCCTCAGAATTTCTACATTTAGAATGCATGAGCTCATTTTATAGAATAATAAGGCTCAATTCGGAGTCCAAATTTCTCGATTCTAGATTTTATATTATTTTCTGAAAAAAAAGGATGACATATAAGTCTATATACATTCATCTCATTTGGGTCCCAAGATTTATTTATTTACTATTCTCATACAACCCAACACATTCTATATTTACTTTTTTATTACAAATTTTGGCCTTAAGATTCATTTTTGAGCTCCATCTACTATTGATGCTCTAAGAGCATCAATAGTAAGGTTCAACATAATTTCTAGATTCTAGATTCAGAATGTAGGAGCTTATTTTGTCGAATAGTAAGGCTCAATTAGAGTCCCATGATGGCTACATCCTAACCACATTAGCTATAGCCTGGGCCCTAGAATTTCTACATTCAGAATGTAGAACTCATTTTGTAGAATAGTAAGGCTTAATTTGGAGCCACAATTTCTAGATTCTAGATTTTATATTATTTTTTGGAAAAATAAAAGTTGACACATGGATCTACATCCACTCATCACATTTAGATCTCAAGATTTTTTTATTATTCTTATACAAACCCAACCCATTCTAATACAAATTTGGACCTCAATATGTGTATTCTAGCTCCATCTACTATTGATGCTCACTCGTTTGGTTCACGGATGGGAAATGAATATTGGGAACGCAGTGTGACCCGAACCGGAGTTGGCCCATGAGATGCGATATTGAATTGGGCCCATATGCCTTAAAAGAGAATTCTCAAGTAAGGCTTGAACCGATTGTCACGACCCGCACCCTGTATAGGGGCACGAGAAGTGGTTACGTCCAGCCTACGCCGCAGTGTCGGCGGTAGTAAGCTGTTCTAGGTTGCTAACTAATCTCATGCAGTGAATATAAAAAGTACTTGCCCAGATATCAGCTCCGAATGGAGGACAAGTAAAAGGGTATGATCTACTCAAACACAGTCTAAACACGAAAAGATAACACAGAAGTTATACCTGAGGAATTAAAGACAACAACAACTAACTACTAAAATAATACTCCAATATCTCAAACCAACTTAATACAGACTCAATATCTTAACTTTAATACAACAAGCCAAAACATGAAAGCTAAAGTAGTCTACTAGCTAATCTCCTGAATCACTCCTGAGAGTCAGAACCAAAGGTAGCTAATCCCTCGCCAGGTCCATGGTAAGCAGGGCATGTGTCCTCAGGATTATCATCTGTAATATTTTCAACAGGTCCAATCAGGACGGGAACGAGTACAACTCATCAAGATAAACCCAAGTAAATGGCAAAGAACTATAAAGCAGTTTATAGACAGTTTTATTGATGAGCATGGCAGTTCTATACAGGTAATGATGGCATAGAGGGGCAGTAAGATACAAGAAAAGAAAGGTAACTAAAACAAGAGAAGAATCATGGCAATGAAGACTGTAATAAGAGCTAACTGAACTAGAATATCATGTGTGAGTCCAGAAAGTACGATATAAGTCTAATATAATCCCAGTGTGAGTCCAGTCCATATAATCTGATACCAGATAATTTCCAGTACAAGATGAGTCCAACAGTGATCAAAGAAACCAGGGTGAGTCCAACTATGATCTAACAGTGTGTTTTAAAATACCGAGGTCGACATGCAAACGGCTGTAGGTATCAGGCACATCTCTCACTGATCGGGCAAGAGATGGCTATGCTTCCGGTAGATTCCAGTAGGAGATTCCGGATTTGGGGTATGTCTACATGTCTTACTCAATATTCCCCCCCCCTAGCAAGTGAATCCAAAATCGACAAAAAGAATCGAGATGAGTCTGGCCAATACGTGATGATTCCAGAAATGATTCCGGAATGATACTAATGACTCCAGTAATAGAGGCCAGCAAGTAAAGTATGTGTCGATACATGAATCCAGAAATATCCATACGTGTTGATACCGAGAATCACATAGAACTAACTAGAACTGAAATACAGTAATCGACAAATAAATGAGAGAATTATCAGAGAATGTACTCGTCTGTTACTCTGGAAAGAGTAGTATAATATCAGATGTCTGTACCAGGGTCACAATATCCTAAAATAGAGCAATACAGTTATGACATGTCCAAAATGAAGGTAAATGAAATCTACAATGCAATCTATATGAATTCTAAGCCAATCTAGGTCAAAGTCAAACTTGGTCAACACTACAGTCAAACTAAGTCAAATCAAGTCATACTAGGTCACAAGAAGTTAAACTAAGTCATACAAGGTCAAACAAGGTCAAACAAGTCAAGATTAGTCAAATCTAGGTTAAAGTCAACTCCTGGTCAATACTCTAATCAAACTAGTCAAATACTAGTCAACATGATCAATCTGGGTCAAGTCTAAGTCAAACTTAGACCAACTAAGGTATTGGTCAAACAAAGACTAGTCAGTCAGGTAATTAGGTTAATCTTGACTAATGGTCAACATCCAGTCAAACTCTATAAGGCTAACTCACAACCAAACATAGGCTAACCTGTCTTAGGATACCTAAGATACTATACTACAATTACCTATACAAAGTATACCACTCATACATACATATAGTACAATACCAACCTTAACCTTATAATCAAGCTAAACCATAGTCTAACTCAATCAAGACTCAACTCTAAGTATCCTACTTAACCCCATACATATCTTCACTCTACATAGGGCTATCTATATAACCAAGTCATTTAGAGTCCATCCAAACTATTTCTAGGTCAATTTGGTTAAGGTTTGACCTATAGTTGACTTTGGTCAACCATGGTCAAACTTGTAGTCAAACTAGTCCAAGTTAGGTCAAACAATGTTAAACTAGTTAGGGTTAGTCAAACTAGTCATTCTAGGTTAGTTTAAGTCAAACTAGGTTAAGCTAGTTCAAATTTGACCTAAGGTTGACCTTGGTCAACACTTGGTCAAACAAGAGGTAAACTAGTTAAGTCATGGGTATTTGGTCAATTAGGGTTAGCCCTAATGGCCATAGGCTAATAGCTATAGCCCATAGGCTAGTAGCTTAGGTCAACTAGTTCTAGGTTTACCTATATAGATATATATATACATACACTATATAATGTAAAACCTATATATATAGCCACTATATATAAATACCCATATACCAAAATAGGATTTCTATATACTATACAACTCACATACACATATTTATATAACATCACTATAGGAAAACTAATACAAATATACATATATCACTATATATATATATATACCTATATATATATAAACTCATATATATACTATATATATAGAGAGAGACAAAGGGAAAGAGAGAGAGACTGAATGAGAGAGAGAGTGAGACAGTGAGAGAGAGAGAAGAATGGGAGGGTGAGTGTCAGGGTTAGGATTAGGGTAGTGGGGTGTGTTTGACACAGTGAGAGAGAGGGGGGGTTTCCTGTTCTCAGTAAACTGAGAACAAACACACACACACATATGTATATATACATATATACATATATGCACACATATCTACATATATACCTATATATTCACACTCACATACTCACATACACACACATATACTTATATACATATGTATACAGTACATATATAGACCAATATGCGTATATATATCAATCAAAATCGATTTAAAAATGGATTTTATAAACTGAAAAAATACCAATCTTCACTGTTCATTTCTGAATACTGGTATAAATCCAAAATCCGATACAAAACCTAGCTAAGATGCCCATACAGTGGTTGGTAATTATGTCCCCCTGTGTACACGTGTCATGTGTGTCCATGGGAGTCCACCACGACACGACACGGCGTGTCCAGGAGCCTAAAACCCAAATCGGGTAAATTTCAGACTGTGCACTGTGTCACAGCGTCGTGCAGAGATGCACACGCGTGTAGGACACGATACACGTGTCCTCGTGTCTCGTGATCGTGTCCCTAGGTTCGCCTAGGATAGGGCTAGGTGTTCCAGTGTCTGTATTGTGTCCAAGTGTCACACAGTGTCGTGTCCTAGCCCGTATCAGAGCTCAAACTCAACGTGTGTGCTGTCAGTGCAAATTCAATGCACACACGAATTCGTGCCCGACACTGCACTAGAAGACACGAAACTTGGGGGGCATGTTCGCAGACATTGCCCCCTCGTGTCCACCAAGTGTCACCCTCTCACGTGTTGTGTCGTGTCCGCAATCACTGTCGGGTAGCAGGACAGCGTGCACAGTCTCGTGCACGCGTGTCGAAGGGTCGTGTGCTCCACACGTGGCACGTAGAGCCTTGTGCTCGTATCAGTGGATAGGTGGGGTGGTTAGGTTTGTGTCTAGGTTCCTGTATCGTGTCCACAACACGTGTAGACACGACACGAAGTGTCAAACAGTGGGGTAAATCAGTGTGCACAGTGTGGTTTTAACAGTGTGTTCGTGTCCCGTTTTGGACACGGACACGACTCGAAGTGTGCTCAGTCAACTAGGGTTGTGTCCTACATGTCTAGGGCTACCCAAAAATATATTTTGTTTTGGAAAATAATAACATTTATTCCTATGTGGCATTTCACCAAACACTGAAATCAAGAGACAGACACGTGTCCGATACGGACACCAAACCAAGTCTAAATCCTACCAAACTTGACCCACAGTTCCCTAGTACCTAGATGCATGCAACTATGAAGAGAAAACACAATATTAATAGGTTTTAGGGCATGTTACCTATGAGTGCAAAATCCTCAAATATAGGCCTATTTGAATGAGATCCTTCTTCGACTCCCAATGTCCAAAGCTTCACGAATCCTTGCTAGCAAGCCACAATTGGTATCCTCTAGTGTAGGGGAGTCTAATGCAAGAAACTAGGCTCAATTTGGAGTTAAATTGGTTAAGTGGTGAAGGGTTGAAGTGGTAGGGAAACTAGGTTTTTAGTGTAATGGAAAAAATAGCATGAATGAAGAGGGGGGTGTGTTTATATGGAAGGGGGTAGGGTGTGGCTGCCATGGGGGGGGTAGGGTAGATATTTAGGGTTCCTTTACACCTTGCTAGCTTAGCTCTTAAGGCTTGGACCAAGTAGATATTTCTAGGTTTCATGAAAATATCTATAAAGTAAATATCTAAGATATTTCAATCCTAAGATATTTACAACATAAAGTAAATACCTACACTTAGTCTTCTAGGTTAGTAGCTAACCCCTAGATTAGGCTAAACTAGGTTAGGGACTAACATGACACTAATCCACTAATTAAATAATAATAAAAACACATAAATCCAAATAAATTCTAATAAATTACCAAAATACCCTTTAGGCCAAAAAGCCCTAATTTGATGTTCTAAACCTATGGCTAGGCTCACATGATCATGGTTAGTCTCTAAGTTATGAAATCTCTAGGGTTTACACTAGGGTTATACTAACAAAGTCACAAAGTCATAAGTCATGACTTATGAAATAGTTTTAATATAACTAAAAATCACCAGAAATCATATCATGACTAAAACACCATTAATAAATAATAAAAATAATAATTTTTCAAAAATACCCCAATTTCAGAAAACTGGGTCTTACAAGTCTACCCTCCTTAGAGAAATTTCGTCCTCGAAATTAAGATAGTCGTACTCCTCCTAGGTCAAACCCCCAGTCAAATCAAGTCAAAAGATAACATGCAATCATAGACCTACTGGTCATGATTCTACAGTCTCAAAAAAGGGTAACTACACTATCTAGCATATCACAAGCATATCCTGACAGGTACTAATGGAATCATACAACAAGATGGGAAAGGAAGGACAGAAAGACAAACCTGCTAACCCGTCACCTGCAACGTTGATCTCCTCGACCGTCATCGCAAAAGCTCCACCCCTCTGGTGCTGAGCTATAGGTGGCCTAGCCCCCATATATGGAGGTGCAATAGGACAATCCATCTTCTGGTGAGTATCAGACCCACAGGTATAGCAAACCTTCAGCCTCTTCCTACACTGCTCCCTGATGTGTCCCTGCTTCCTGCAGTATGAACAACTGATCGTCTTCGGGTCCTGACCTCGATACTGATGCTGTCGGGGTCCCGGGGCTCTAACTGGCGGGGTCAAATGATGTGGTGTGGGAGGATGATATATCTGCTGGTGTAGCGTTGGTACTTTCTGCTGGAAAGCCTGACGC
This sequence comes from Iris pallida, assembly GCA_029216955.1. Lineage (NCBI taxonomy): Eukaryota > Viridiplantae > Streptophyta > Magnoliopsida > Asparagales > Iridaceae > Iris > Iris pallida. The sequence goes on along the minus strand of JANAVB010010796.1, from coordinate 5,937,825 downwards.
TTGGAGGGTCCCTCAATGTGTACAGAAGCCGACCTCTTGCAAGACAGAAGACGGTCCTCGATACTTCGGGCTAACTCTAAGCTCTGGTAGTAGTCAGTCATACCGTTTGCCACTATAAGAATGCCAATGTCTGGAACTAGACCACGACAAAACCTACGCGTCATCTCCTCAGGGTCAGCAACTAGGCTAGGAGCGAAACGGCTCAGGCGACTAAACTCTGCTGCATACTCATCGACAGAACGGGTCCCCTGCTGGATGTTCTGGAATCGTAGCCCCATGGCTACTCTAGCGGTGGTCGAGAAGAATTTCTTCTTGAACTGGGTCTTGAACTGGGTCTTGAACTGGTCCCAAGTGGCTGTACCTCTCGCGAACAACGGCTCATTCCGGAACCAAACTCCTGCCAAGTCTATCAGCAAAAATCCCGCTGCCTCGACCTGGAGGTCATCCGGCATCCTAACTCCAATGAGCTTCCTCTCTACCGAGTCTAACCAGTCATCTGCTACTACTATGCCCTCAGTCCCTAAGAACTCCTTGGGATTCAGACCCATGAAGTCCTTGATCGTCCCTGCTCTCTGCCGTGGCTCTACAGGTGGTGGGACCACGGTACGTCCCTCAGAATGCTCCATGCTCTGGCGGAGTAGGGTGGTCTGCTCCTGATGGGTTGCTAGGAACCCCTGGATCAGAATGAGCAGTTGGTTCCCGTCGAGTGTGACGGAAGCCTGGGTAGGTATAGTGATAGGGGGTAGTGGAAGTATCGGATCCTGCTGGGCCTGTGATGTGGAAGGTGGTTGTGGTATCTGGGTTTGTGGATCTGTGGAGTGGGGGAATGTGGTAGGTGAAGGTGGAGGTGTATCAGTCAACTGGTCAGCTGACTGGATGGGGAGCGTGCCATTCTCAGGTGTGACATGCTGGGATGAACGAGTAAGCACCATCTAATTACAATAAAAAGACTTATAAGGACTCTTAAAGTAAGCAATCATATGCAAGAAAATCAAATTATAATAGCAAGCATGTGATGTATTTCCTATGTTGCAATCCTAGTATTCCTCTAGGTTTTCTAAGCGTCATTCTTAATGTTGTCTAATTACCTTAAGTTCCTAATTGCAGGCATGCTTGGTACAATAACGTAACCAAACAATTTAGTCGACAGACCTGTATGGGCCACCACTAAAAACGTGTCACGACCCGCACCCTGTATAGGGGCACGAGAAGTGGTTACGTCTAGCCTACGTCGCAGTGTCGGCGGTAGTAAGCTGTTCTAGGTTGCTAACTAATCTCATGCAGTGAATATAAAAAGTACTTGCCCAGATATCAGCTCCGAATGGAGGACAAGTAAAAGGGTATGATCTACTCAAACACAGTCTAAACACGAAAAGATAACACAGAAGTTATACCTGAGGAATTAAAGACAACAACAACTAACTACTAAAATAATACTCCAATATCTCAAACCAACTTAATACAGACTCAATATCTTAACTTTAATACAACAAGCCAAAACATGAAAGCTAAAGTAGTCTACTAGCTAATCTCCTGAATCACTCCTGAGAGTCAGAACCAAAGGTAGCTAATCCCTCGCCAGGTCCATGGTAAGCAGGGCATGTGTCCTCAGGATTATCATCTGTAATATTTTCAACAGGTCCAATCAGGACGGGAATGAGTACAACTCATCAAGATAAACCCAAGTAAATAGCAAAGAACTATAAAGCAGTTTATAGACAGTTTTATTGATGAGCATGGCAGTTCTATACAGGTAATGATGGCATAGAGGGGCAGTAAGATACAAGAAAAGAAAGGTAACTAAAACAAGAGAAGAATCATGGCAATGAAGACTGTAATAAGAGCTAACTGAACTAGAATATCATGTGTGAGTCCAGACAGTACGATATAAGTCTAATATAATCCCAGTGTGAGTCCAGTCCATATAATCTGATACCAGATAATTTCCAGTACAAGATGAGTCCAACAGTGATCAAAGAAACCAGGGTGAGTCCAACTATGATCTAACAGTGTGTTTTAAAATACCGAGGTCGACATGCAAACGGCTGTAGGTATCAGGCACATCTCTCACTGATCGGGCAAGAGATGGCTATGCTTCCGGTAGATTCCAGTAGGAGATTCCGGATTTGGGGTATGTCTACATGTCTTACTCAATATTTCCCCCCCAGCAAGTGAATCCAAAATTGACAAAAAGAATCGAGATGAGTCTGGCCAATACGTGATGATTCCAGAAATGATTCCGGAATGATACTAATGACTCCAGTAATAGAGGCCAGCAAGTAAAGTATGTGTCGATACATGAATCCAGAAATATCCATACGTGTTGATACCGAGAATCACATAGAACTAACTAGAACTGAAATACAGTAATCGACAAATAAATGAGAGAATTATCAGAGAATGTACTCGCCTGTTACTCTGGAAAGAGTAGTATAATATCAGATGTCTGTACCAGGGTCACAATGTCCTAAAATAGAACAATACAGTTATGACATGTCCAAAATGAAGGTAAATAAAATCTACAATGCAATCTATATGAATTCTAAGCCAATCTAGGTCAAAGTCAAACTTGGTCAACACTACAGTCAAACTAAGTCAAATCAAGTCATACTAGGTCACAAGAAGTTAAACTAAGTCATACAAGGTCAAACAAGGTCAAACAAGTCAAGATTAGTCAAATCTAGGTTAAAGTCAACTCCTGGTCAATACTCTAATCAAACTAGTCAAATACTAGTCAACATGATCAATCTGGGTCAAGTCTAAGTCAAACTTAGACCAACTAAGGTATTGGTCAAACAAAGACTAGTCAGTCAGGTAATTAGGTTAATCTTGACTAATGGTCAACATCCAGTCAAACTCTATAAGGCTAACTCACAACCAAACATAGGCTAACCTGTCTTAGGATACCTAAGATACTATACTACAATTACCTATACAAAGTATACCACACATACATACATATAGTACAATACCAACCTTAACCTTATAATCAAGCTAAACCATAGTCTAACTCAATCAAGACTCAACTCTAAGTATCCTACTTAACCCCATACATATCTTCACTCTACATAGGGCTATCTATATAACCAAGTCATTTAGAGTCCATCCAAACTATTTCTACGTCAATTTGGTTAAGGTTTGACCTATAGTTGACTTTGGTCAACCATGGTCAAACTTGTAGTCAAACTAGTCCAAGTTAGGTCAAACAATGTTAAACTAGTTAGGGTTAGTCAAACTAGTCATTCTAGGTTAGTTTAAGTCAAACTAGGTTAAGCTAGTTCAAATTTGACCTAAGGTTGACCTTGGTCAACACTTGGTCAAACAAGAGGTAAACTAGTTAAGTCATGGGTATTTGGTCAATTAGGGTTAGCCCTAATGGCCATAGGCTAATAGCTATAGCCCATAGGCTAGTAGCTTAGGTCAACTAGTTCTAGGTTTACCTATATAGATATATATACATACACTATATAATGTAAAACCTATATATATAGCCACTATATATAAATACCCATATACCAAAATAGGATTTCTATATACTATACAACTCACATACACATATTTATATAACATCACTATAGGAAAACTAATACAAATATACATATATCACTATATATATATATATACCTATATATATATAAACTCATATATATACTATATATATAGAGAGAGACAAAGGGAAAGAGAGAGAGACTGAATGAGAGAGAGAGTGAGACAGTGAGAGAGAGAGAAGAATGGGAGGGTGAGTGTCAGGGTTAGGATTAGGGTAGTGGGGTGTGTTTGACACAGTGAGAGAGAGGGGGGGTTTCCTGTTCTCAGTAAACTGAGAACAAACACACACACACATATGTATATACATATATACATATATGCACACATATCTACATATATACCTATATATTCACACTCACATACTCACATACACACACATATACTTATATACATATGTATACAGTACATATATAGACCAATATGCGTATATATATCAATCAAAATCGATTTAAAAATGGATTTTATAAACTGAAAAAATACCAATCTTCACTGTTCATTTCTGAATACTGGTATAAACCCAAAATCTGATACAAAACCTAGCTAAGATGCCCATACAGTGGTTGGTAATTGTGTCCCCCTGTGTACACGTGTCGTGTGTGTCCATGGGAGTCCACCACGACACGACACGGCGTGTCCAGGAGCCTAAAACCCAAATCGGGTAAATTTCAGACTGTGCACTGTGTCACAGCGTCGTACAGAGATGCACACGCGTGTAGGACACGATACACGTGTCCTCGTGTCTCGTGATCGTGTCCCTAGGTTCGCCTAGGATAGGGCTAGGTGTCCCAGTGTCTGTATTGTGTCCAAGTGTCACACAGTGTCGTGTCCTAGCCCGTATCAGAGCTCAAACTCAACGTGTGTGCTGTCAGTGCAAATTCAATGCACACACGAATTCGTGCCCGACACTGCACTAGAAGACACGAAACTTGGGGGGCATGTTCGCAGACATTGCCCCCTCGTGTCCACCAAGTGTCACCCTCTCACGTGTTGTGTCGTGTCCGCAATCACTGTCGGGTAGCAGGACAGCGTGCACAGTCTCGTGCACGCGTGTCGAAGGGTCGTGTGCTCCACACGTGGCACGTAGAGCCTTGTGCTCGTGTCAGTAGGTAGGTGGGGTGGTTAGGTTTGTGTCTAGGTTCCTGTATCGTGTCCACGACACGTGTAGACACGACACGAAGTGTCAAACAGTGGGGTAAATCAGTGTGCACAGTGTGGTTTTAACAGTGTGTTCGTGTCCCGTTTTGGACACGGACACGACTCGAAGTGTGCTCAGTCAACTAGGGTTGTGTCCTACATGTCTAGGGCTACCCAAAAATATATTTTGTTTTGGAAAATAATAACATTTATTCCTACGTGGCATTTCACCAAACACTGAAATCAAGAGACAGACACGTGTCCGATACGGACACCAAACCAAGTCTAAATCCTACCAAACTTGACCCACAGTTCCCTAGTACCTAGATGCATGCAACTATGAAGAGAAAACACAATATTAATAGGTTTTAGGGCATGTTACCTATGAGTGCAAAATCCTCAAATATAGGCCTATTTGAATGAGATCCTTCTTCGACTCCCAATGTCCAAAGCTTCACGAATCCTTGCTAGCAAGCCACAATTGGTATCCTCTAGTGTAGGGGAGTCTAATGCAAGAAACTAGGCTCAATTTGGAGTTAAATTGGTTAAGTGGTGAAGGGTTGAAGTGGTAGGGAAACTAGGTTTTTAGTGTAATGGAAAAAATAGCATGAATGAAGAGGGGGGTGTGTTTATATGGAAGGGGGTAGGGTGTGGCTGCCATGGGGGGGGGTAGGGTAGATATTTAGGGTTCCTTTACACCTTGCTAGCTTAGCTCTTAAGGCTTGGACCAAGTAGATATTTCTAGGTTTCATGAAAATATCTATAAAGTAAATATCTAAGATATTTCAATCCTAAGATATTTACAACATAAAGTAAATACCTACACTTAGTCTTCTAGGTTAGTAGCTAACCCCTAGATTAGGCTAAACTAGGTTAGGGACTAACATGACACTAATCCACTAATTAAATAATAATAAAAACACATAAATCCAAATAAATTCTAATAAATTACCAAAATACCCTTTGGGCCAAAAAGCCCTAATTTGATGTTCTAAACCTATGGCTAGGCTCACATGATCATGGTTAGTCTCTAAGTTATGAAATCTCTAGGGTTTACACTAGGGTTATACTAACAAAGTCACAAAGTCATAAGTCATGACTTATGAAATAGTTTTAATATAACTAAAATCACCAGAAATCATATCATGACTAAAACACCATTAATAAATAATAAAAATAATAATTTTTCAAAAATACCCCAATTTCAGAAAACTGGGTCTTACACCGATCACAATTATCTACACCATATGATCCCACCTCCTAACCAATGTGGGACTAAATTACCAACTCCATTGTCACCCCACATTTGAACGTCCAACCGAAAATGAGATACAATCCAATAATCTCCACCTTAGCTCATTTTTGCTAGCCAAATAACCTTAGCACCTTGCTACATTTGTCCGTTCCAGCTAGCCGAACAACCTTAGCACCTATGCTACCTTTTGTTAGTTCCCGCCAGCCGAACAACCTTAGTATTCCTTGTTACCTTTCTATTTGTTCCCGTCAGCCGAGCACCCATGAGATACAACATATTGTCATCTCGGTCCGTTCGACCACAACCAAACCGACACGTTCATCCACACCATAATTGTGTGCCAACCACAATGTCTTGCTCCAACTTGGGCTCGTCAAATCCACCTTTGAAGCCAATTCATGTACTTGATGCTCCTACTCCACCTTGAGAACAGTCTGTATAATTCGATTATACACATGAACGTTCAGCACCATCTGTCGCGAACCAATTAGAGCCATCCAAACTAGCCCGGTAACCATGGGCTCTGATACCACTTATTGGGAACACAGTGTGACCTGAACCGGAGTTGGCCCATGAGATGTGATATTGAATTGGGCCAATATGCCTTACAAGAGAATTCTCATGTAAGACCTGAACCAATCATAATTATCTACACCACATGATCCCACCTCCTAACCGATGTGGTACTAAATTACCAACTCCATTGTCACCCCCATTTGAGCGCTCAACCGAAAACGAGATACAATCTAACAATGAATGCCCTTGTATTTTCTATGGGAGAATCATGTCACATTCCTTTTCTGTGTTTGGTAAAACAAGGAAACCATTTAGGAAAGTCCATTTCATTTTTTTTCCCAGTGTTTGGTTGGTGCATGAAATAAAAGCAAAAATATATCAATTTTTCAATAATATTCTTAATTTTTAAAATAAAAACAAAATTATGAAAATCCAAAAGTACACCAATTTTGATGTAAGAGAAGTAGTTTGCCGCCAAGTATGAACTTACCGTGCATTCAAGTCATATTGTTATACGAGGAATGGTTTAGTTCTCAACGTACAACTAGAAGGCTGAAGCTTTAGAAGGGGTACTTGAATTTAAGCATACGTTCCAATTCATTTTCTTAAGCGCAAAAATATATTTCTTTAGCAACTATTAGACAAAAGGATATCTGCATAATATGTTCTCCAGCACGAAGAAACAAGTCTATTTATCATTCAATAAAACTGCTAGCTTGATATCATAGAGAACAAAAAAGAGAGCTCAAAAGCTAAAACAGAGAAAACCCAAAAAGAAAACGAGGAGAAATAATATAGACATTAGCAAATCATTAAACCATGATTTAAAACATCATCTATATCTAGTCAATACCATAGTAAAAAGTTCACCACCTTCGATGACTTGACAAGTTCAGAGCAAATCTAGTAAGTGAACATTGCCGGAGAGACTCAAAGCCCAAACAATTCGAAAAATCTAAAAATATATAGATGTAAATTGCCATGAAGCCATAAATGTGGAATCGTAAGTTGAACATAAATTGATGATTGATTGAGTTAGAATTTCACCAAAGTTATTGGTTAGAAAGTGAGATTTGGGAGAGGAAAACCAATTACTAGGTAGTAGAAGAAAGAAAGAAAGAAAGAAAGAAAGAAAGAAAGAAAGAAAGAAAGAAATCACGCATACCTGAATAAAAGATGTGCAAGGGTGATGAGAACAGGAGAATTCTTTGTGAGTGAAGATGCTTCAGTTTCCTATGATATATTTCTCTGCCCGATGAAATAGACCCAAAATACGAGGGTTAATTGGTAAAATAAGTAATAACACTGGGCTATTTTGTCATAATTTTTGTGATAAATACTAAAAAATAAGGAGGAAAAAATTGATTCCATGGGTCCTGAGAGAAACCACCTACCCTCCTATTTTCTTCCTTGTCAGTAAAAAACTTTCCAAGTTTGTAGCTACCAAACAAAAGTAACTAACAAGTTTTCTTTTTCTGATTCCTTAAATCCGTGAACCAAATGAGGCCTAATAGAAGAACTACAACACTAGAAACTAGCACACATGTTGTACTAAAAAGTGTCAACACTTGCACTAAGTACTAAGTATATATGCACGTGCGTTGTACATATTTTATAGTAACTAGAAAGAGCAAACAATATAGTCTACTCGGTGACAACAAAGAACAGTCCTCTTAATTTTTTTATACATGATTACCAAACTATAAATTGAATAAATAATTTAAATTAGTAAACTTATTCTAAGAGTATTTTTTGGCAAAAAAATTCATGGATAAATTTTAAAAAAAATTATTATATACTAATATAGATTAGCAGAAGTGGTAGCACATGCAGTACTAGAAATAGCACTAGCAATTGCACTGGCATTAGCATTACTAAGCAGTGCTTGCAATCCGAAGTTCATGTTCCAGACCGTGTTTTGTAGGGGTGAGCATCGGTTTGTTCGACTTAAACCGAACCGTATTATTAAACACCGACATAAACCGTAAACCGATAGTTAAAAACCAAATCGGAACCGTCTACATAAAATCCGACCAGAACCGAATTAGAACAGTTCGATTTTCGGTTGGTTCGATTTTACTAGACTGGGCCGGGTTTTTTCTTCTTAAATATGAAACAGTTAAATGAATTTAAGGGGCCAATAGGCCGAACTTCTATGGGAGAGCAAAATTAAAAATCTAGATTCCAAATACGAAGCAGAATGTGTAAAAATTTCAAATTGCACATAAAAGTCCTGCACAATACAAATTTGGATCTCGAAATATACAATAAAAGCAAAACATTGAATTCCAAATTGAACTTAAAAGTCCTGTACAATATACAAATTCAGATGAGATCTCCAAATATACAAATAAACACAACAAAAGTCACAATTGGACATAAAGGTGCTACAACAATATACAATTCCAGAATTAAGTTACAAATTCCAAATTTTAGATTCTAATCTCCAAATTATAATTCAACCCCCAGATTCCACTCTCCAAAACAGAACCGAACAAATATACAAATTACAATCAAGAAGAATTGTTCATGTCTGCACATCCAATCCAAATTCCAGACTCAAGTCAAACCTGCATTATATACAATAGCTAAAGAAAGGCTCAGAA